>PVKS010009262.1:53476-64755 GCA_004027875.1 Aplodontia rufa
TGATTTGTTTATCAAATTATATCAGAATTGGTATGTTTAGTATATATTGCTTTTCTATTGAATCAAATTCAACTACAAATTCATTTTTAAGGCAGCCCAATAATAACAACAATACATGGAAACAAACATCCAAATAAATAAACCTTAAAGGAAACCCTCAAATAGCTCAGCGCAGCATTGGGTAATTCCATCCGGATGCTTCAATCATGAGGACCTGACATTCATGCGGTCAAGTTCATGGAAAGGGGAGTTAAAGCTCTCAGGAGAAGAGAGCTCCCCACTTGTGCAACATTAGACACATTGAGAACAAATTTCATTTGTCACAGTTCCTTTGTGTTGACACAGAGCAATACAAAATTTGTCCATCATATTAATATTAACATTTATTTTCATGATCAGTAAGAAGGAAACATGTTTTCTTTGAAAGAGAGACAAATTTCTTTTCCCCAGTCAGTTCTGTGTAGCCATTGAGATTTTAAATCTTAACAAACACATATACTTACACAAATATTGCTGATACATCCAGAGCAATTTGGACTAGTAAGTTATTTGAAACTGGAAAGCTTTTATGAGGGAGCCACATGTTCCATGATGAATTATTCCAAACAAAAGAGCCCAAAACATTGCAAGTTAGTACTGTGAAATTAGTTTTCCTTATTGATGGGAAGCAAGAAGGTGTTAGGATTGAGAGTCTCTATGGATACATCCATCTACCTTAGGAAACGGAGCATGGCTGTGAGCCTTTCCTAACAATTTGCTTTAATCTGGAAGGATGAAATGTTGGACACTGAAATATTACAAACTGTCACATTAATTCTCAGAAGGTAAAACTTTTTTTAAAATAATTATATGCAAAGCCTGCAGGAAAAGTGAGAACCAATCTCCTACTTAAGCGTCCAATAAAATGTGGCCACAATCACTAGGATCTTTTACTTACCGAGTACTTAGTGCAACCTAATTCTTTCACAGCACAAATCACTAAATGCTTTGAGAGCACAGACTGCTTTAGCATTAGGCTTTATAATCCTGATTTGAAGACTTTCCACAAGCTCTGCCTAAACAAGAGGGGGTACTGAGGATTAAGGGTTTACATCAGTAGATGGATTAAACTAAGATATAAAATATGCATTAGTCGGCACTCCACTGATTTTGCTCCAAAGAAGTTGATTATTTTAGGTTTCCCATGTCAGGATAGATTTTTCAGACTTTCAGGATTGTGGATTAGTGGCTTTGAGGCAAAAAATATATGTGGAAAGAACATAGCAGCCACTCCTTGCCTGATAAAGTATAAAATAGCAAAAGACACAGGTTTCCATTTTCAAAATACAAAGACTTCCATTTTTAAATATTTAACTGTTTCCTCCCATACCCTTGTTAATAGGAAGGTTGGTTGAGAGGTAGTGAGACAGTCAATTGCTGGTAGTGAGCAGAGACCTAGGATGCCGGAAGGGCCTTCCTGCTGAGGTCTGTCTGGCTCATGAATGTCCTGCTTTTGATTGTTAAGATGAAAGCCGTTTTCTGTTTGCAGCCTGCTGGCCTGGCTAATGATTAATAATCCCCCCCACCCCGAGAAAAGGAGGGAGAACTTTGTTGGGTTGACCCCAGTCTGCTTGTGCTGTCCTGTTGATTTGGGGGAGGGGGTTCAACTCTTTTAGGGGTGTGCATTCAGCTCAGTATCCCCATTATAGTTTGTTCAAATATAATTCCTGGTCCTGACCCTGCCTATCAACTGGGTCTTAATTTTCTATAGGTGCAACCTTAGAGATCACAGTTGAATATATATTTGTTATAGGACTGGTAAGAATACTTAAAATCAGGAATATCATGGAAAACCCATGCTGCTCAAGTTATGATCCTAACACTGGTTTATAATTCTTGCTTTACTTCATGCTTAGGGTGTGTGTGTGTGTGTGTGTGTGTGTGTGTGTGTGTGTCTGTGTGTGTGTGAGATGTTCAGCTCTAATTTCTGGAACAAGCGAAAGTTATTCCCTTTAAATGAACCACATAATGAAATAACAATTAGTAACCCAAAAGCTAACAATTTTTAGTTCTTATTCAATGCAAGAAATGTACTCAATTAATGTTGGCTTAACTCATGTAATCTTGACAATGACTCTATGATGTAATTCTGTTTTTGTCTATATTTTATGAATGAGAAAAATAGAAGCAAAAAGAGACGTTGTAACTTGCTCAAGGTAGTACAGTTAATATAGGACAAAACCAAGCTTCAGATATAGGATGCTTGGTTGTAATTCATGCTCTTAAATACTACTGTATAAACAATAATGGAATTTTCCTTAACTCAGTAAATTGATGTATAGTTGAAAAATTCACTGGAAATCATTTTTAGTTGTCTTTGGTGCTAATACTGCTAGGTACTGTGAGAAAAAATTTTGAAGGGTCAAGCATATCATCCTCCTTTAAGAACTTACCGGTCTGATTGACAGCTAAATATTAAGCCTGGAGGTTAAAGACTAGGCTGTCATACTTTGATAAATATGGCACACTGTATACATGCACACATATATACATCTACTCAAATATATCTGGGTCAATTGTTGAAAGATTATTGGTTCCCAGATTTGCTAATTATTCTAGATATCCCGATGATGTAGAAGAAGATTATACTGGTAAAAGGAAGGAAAGTAATCTCATTTCAGTATGTTTAACTGCTATGAAGACAATGTTTACATAAATGCTGTCCATGACATGTTTGAACTGTGACCAAGTAGCAAATACACTCAAATCACCACCAAAATCTTCCAGGTAATCTGTAACAGAAATAAAGTAGAAGCAGAGGATAATTATAACAAAGCCAGCAGAGAAGTAGATACTTTCAAATATGGCCAACACCAGATCTTGGAATTATGGCTAAATGATTTCAAGGTTATGGAGGAAATGCTTTTTAATGCAGACTTACTAGTTTGGCTCTCCTATTGGTCTGACTAAAGATTTGTTCCCTGAGCATTTATTGGGCTCCAGTAGAAAGTGACATTGCCTATTTTTATCATTTGGGAAGGCCAAGGAATGAAAAGTAGTACCACTGCTATTAGAGGACCCATATTACTTATTTGCTGTCTTCCTGTTCTTCCTACTTCAGTTTTGAGATTATATTTTTAGAACTTTGGAGATAAAAAGATGTGAAGTCAAAACTGTAAGAGTTGCAACTCTACATAACATGAGGACACAAGATATATGACTTTGTTATCATCTAACAACATGTAAGCTAAAAGTAGGGCTACTTTCTGCCCCATCAGCAGAGCCACTAACTGTACAATTTCAGCCTACTGGACACCTGGTCAAACTGTGGCAGACCCCCGAGGACATGGGAATGCCCTGGAGAAGCAGCCTTGTGTATGAACTCATCCAGCATCCCGTACTATGGTGGATGGAGAATCCACATTGGTCACTATTTGTAAGATGGAGTGGAAGTTAAATTGCCGCAGGTTGGAGGGAGATGTTGGGAATGTTGATTCTCTGTGTTGTGAGCCTTACACGCATAGATATATGAACTGCGCGAATTATCTTTCAAAATCAACCTGATGGGAAAGCTATTATAAAACTCAAGGCTTAAAATAAGAAAGAACTTATTCATTCTATATTTTAAAGATTATTTCCTATTAATTTTTTTATTCTGTTTCTGTTATCATTCAAGAGCATTGTAAAAACTTAACCATGAACTTGTGGTTGAAACCAGGAAAAACTGTACAGAGGAAAAAAATAGTTAATAGGTAGCCAAAGGGCAGTTACAGAGTCAGTCACTGAAAGGACATTAAACAGACATAGAAATCTAGATAGCAGTACCAACAGGGACAGATGTGAGCTCCTGGTTCATTCCTGCCCTAGAGTCCCAAACCCTTCAAGCTTACAAAGCTCTCTTAAAACTTGCAAATGAAGTACCAACTCTATAGAGAGAAAGACATCCTTGATTGTTCCAAGGAGAAAACTGCTTAAATTTTCAAAGTTTCCATTAGTCTAGGGAGTTAAAAGTGCTTGCTGAACCTCCAGATTGTTTATAAAAACAAGATAGGAATTTATCCTTTCTAATTTCAGATAACATATTAGGATAAAACCATTCTGCAATTTGCAACATTTTCAACATCTTACTCTCAATAGTCACCATGACCTTTTCTTGTTAAGTTACATACAGACCATATTCATTAATCATTTTTCTTTATAAGGTTGAATTCATTAGATTTTAAAGCTGATACAAAATTCATAGCTGTTAGTTATAATTAGTTGCTTAAAGGGGTATGTGTGGGGGTGATTAGTGCTTCATTAGCACCTCTCTTTTCTTCTAAAATGCTAGCAAGCAATTAATACACTAAAAAAGAAGAAAGAGAGAGGGAGTCCACTCAGTTCTGAAGAAACTGACTGGTACTAATTTTTTTTTTTTACTTTGTCCTTCTGAGCGCAGATTTTTGAGTTAAAGATTGAAACAGGATCCTTGCCCTGCATATAAGACAAAGGAATATGAGGAAGGATGCTACAACCTTAATTCCAACCAACAGATGTCCTTGTTTCAGGCCCCCACTATGCTTATTATGGACTGTAAGAGGGAATACTATCAGAGCAACTCTGCAAGGAGAGGGAACCTTTCTGAGACTATATGGAAGTTTTTAAAATCCAGGAAGTGATCAGAAAGCAACAGAAGGCTTATGCTGGATGCATCATTATTAAGCTTGACAGCTCAGCAGAGCAGGGCGGGGCCCATGACAGGCTCCTTAGCCTGGCTGGGAGGTTAGGCTTCCAAACCTGGATCTGCAGTTTACGACATCACCTTGAGATTTCCTTCCTTTCCCAGAGTCTTTTTAAAATTCACTTGTCGAATTCAAGCTTTGGGAAATTACATGGAAACCACTTCTAGCACAATGCCTGATAATAAAGAATGTTGGCCAGAGGGCCATGCAGAACATAGCTTTGGCAGAGGCTGGGATGTACCCTTGCAAAAGGCTAATAAAACCTTGGTTGGGGGGATCAGTTTCTAGAGTGCAGCTCTTGAGGAAAGTGGACCCCATTTGCTACTGAGTCTTTTCTCATATCTGGTATTGCATTTGTTATCAAGTCTGCTGCCATTTAAGAAGCAGTGATGGCAAAGCACACCTGGTGGTCAGTCCTCAGAGCATGCTAAAGAGTCCATCAGCTAACACGTGAAAAGTCCTCAGCAGATTCCTGGCACACAGTACACACTCAATAAACTCTAGCCACTATCTTTGTTGATATTTAGTGGAGTATCTGATTCGGTGCAGGCGTTCAAAATATAAAAGCATATTTAATAAGGAAAAGGATGCGGATCTTCAGCTATCTAAAAAGCTGGGCTAAAGAAAACGGTGGTGGGGAAAATCATTATTATTTAGTTCAAATAGCACCTCATTAGCACCTCTCTTCTCTTCTGAAATAGTAGCAAGCAATTAATATAGTAAAAAAAGAAAAACAGAAACAGAGAGAACACTCATGTTCTGAAGAAACTGACCCAAACTAATAAATTAGTTTAAACATTTTACTTTGTCCTTTTGAGCACAGTTTTTTTTTTCCTTTTTTTTTTTTTTTTTTTTTGTGATGAGTTCCCTCCATGTTGCCAATGTTGGCTTCAAACTCTTGGGCTCAAGTGATCCTCCTGATTCAGCCTCCCAGGTTGCTTGGACTACAGGTGGGTACCTGTAGCAGGCTCAAGGTCTCAGACCTACTAACCAAGGAAGTTGTATATTTCACAGGCAGAGACTCTTTTATTGTGATGATAACTGCCCAATAATTCAGTGGACTGCCTTGAAAGGCAACGAACTCATCTCACATCAGAAGGGTCAACAACACTCAAAGGAGTTCATTCTCAATGACCTTTGTGATCCCTTCAACATGGCCAAGGACAGATGCTCAGCAAACATGGAATATGTGGAAATCAGAGGAGGTCATGTTCAGGAAAACAACACAGGACACACAAAGTGGTGCTTGTGAGTTGTGTCCTCCAGACTCCAAGAGATCTGGGTGGGTACCTCAGCAGTGACTGGAGCTAGCCGGACCGGCTTGGCTTCTCTGAGGCTCAGTTTCCTGAGGTTTATAAAAAGATATTCCTACTATAAAGCATTAAAAACACTTAGAAATACTAACAATTATCAAGATCACTTTGCTAACTGAATAGGGAAGAGGACATTCTAAAGAGGAAACATAAAGAGTAAAAACCAATGTGGTACAAAGTATTTCATAGCCATTTCTTATGGAGTGAGATGGAACAAAACAATGAGTCATTTGATGGAGAAAGTCAGATTACTGAAGGTCTCTGAGGCCAGGGTAAGACTTGATTTGAAAACAAAATAAAGGAAATTATAGAACGTTTCTAATGAAGAAGTAACAAGGTAGAAGTGTGATTTCAGGGCCATCTTTCTAGTAAAACTTAGATGTCTATGAAGCATATTTGGACATGTGATCTCATTTGATATGCACAATCTGCTCAGGAGGTCTATAGAGCAGTTGCTATCTCCAACTTTCAGAAGAAAAGAGAAGGCTTAGAAAGATGAAGTGCCTTGTTCTCTGCAAAAAGTATCAAATGACCTAATTCATTAATTCCATGTGTTCTGATGTCCAATCTTGTATAATTCATCACAGTGCATTATGGAACTCAGAAAAAATGGCAGAGAAGTAGTTCTGAATTTCACCTGAATTTGTTGGTTCAGTCATTAAAAATTTATTTCATTGAAAATTTAAAAGTCATTATTAGGGGTCGGGGATGTTGCTCAGTGGTAAGAACTCTTGGCTATCATGTTTGAGGACCTGGTTTCAATCCCTAGTATCATAAAATTAAAAATAAATAAATGAATAAATAACTGTCACTGAAACAATATCATCCTCATTCTACAGAATTCGCTGCCTTACTATTTTTTTTTTTAAGAGAGAAGGATAGCGAGAGAGAGGGAGAGAGAGAGAATCAATTTTTATTGAGTTTTTCCATGGCTTTCATTGCTCTGACATTTAGCTGTGTACGTGGGAGCTGGGGCTTGAACCCATGTAGTCGCACATGCCAGGCAAGCGCCGTAACTGCCAAGCCAACGCTCCAGACCCCTCTGCCATGCTTTTGATAGTATTTGTTGAGCAAGATGTCATTCTCCCTTTCTTCAATTTCTTCTTTTTAAAAGAGTTTTTAATTGGTGCATCATCATTGTACATAACGATGGAATTTGTTGTTACGTTTTCATATATTTACACAATATAGCAATGTAATTTGCCCAATATCATTCCCTACCTTTCTTCAATTTCTGCAATTCTGAATTAACCCAGGCCCATACAAAAGTGTTGCTTTCTATTCTTTTGGTTTTTAGGCAAGTATCTTATAGTCAAATTCTTTGAGTTTCATATTATCAATTCAAGTTCTGTTTTGATGGTTTTATAACACAAATGGGTTCATTTTAGAACTTTGGGAGAAATTCAAAGCATATAAGGAAACAATAATGGCTGATGTACTCTGAGTTTACCGCAAAGTTGCTATTGTTCTCAGTACTGATTATGTGTTAGAAGCAATTTAAAACTTGCAACAACCTTATAAGGTAAGTACAGTTATTGTGCATCTTGTACTGTTAGGAAAACCAAGACCTAGCTTGGCTACAACATTCGCCTAAGGCCATACAGCAAGTAAGAGGTGAATCTGGGTTGGAAGCCAGTTCTTAATATTGCTTGTGGATAACCACTGTGGCCCAGAGCAAGGAAAAATAACTTACAATAGAAGTCATGTACATAGGGGCATAAGTGTATGCACATGTGTGTATGTGTGTGCATGTGTGTGATAACTAAGAAAAATTGAGATGTCCTACAGGAAACCTGGCCCTTGGGGCATTCTCTGATGATTTGCATCTGAGCTCTCTCAGTATGCCTGCAAAGAAAAACTAAAACCCTTCTGAGACTTTGGCCTGTTCACAACCTTCCTTTGGAATCCAGATAACAGGATGGTACAATTGTGTTGTTTGTGAGTGTTGAAAGGAGGCATCGTCCCAAGGTCACAGAGGTTCTGACATAGTCCTCAGTCAGAAGCCCCCATAAGAAATGGCATGATGTTGGGGAGATAACACCAGTCACAGTGGGGTGAGAGGCATCCTCAGAGCTCACTGGATGACATCAACAAAGGAAAGGAACCAGGGAATTTGCATGTTACCTAATGCACTTGTTGGAACCTACTTGGAAAGTTCCAAATATATT
Source organism: Aplodontia rufa (assembly GCA_004027875.1). NCBI lineage: Eukaryota > Metazoa > Chordata > Mammalia > Rodentia > Aplodontiidae > Aplodontia > Aplodontia rufa. The sequence continues at coordinate 61,658 of PVKS010009262.1, forward strand.
AGGTAAGACTTTGGAGGGTAAGACAAAAGGTCACAAGACAGAAGCCGGGCTGGAAGAAGGAAAGCATCCATTCTTTCTACTTCAGTCAATATTATTCTTTCCTCCGGACCTACATGCATCCACTGTGCATGATCTCTTCTCTGTCCTTTCAAGGGAACCAAGAAAATTACTGCTTATCTACTGTCTAAGTCAGGGTTAAAGACTCACAAATGCAAATAAATCTTTAGTCATAAGATCAGAGACAGATGATAAGGATTTGTGTCTCTAAATTAACATAGAAAATAAGAAAAATGACATTATCCAAAGGTCTTTCTCAACAGAAAGAAACACCTTTTAAATAAGCAGGCTTCTTCTCTGAACATCACAAGAAAGCCAGTTTTGTTGGGGACCAGGTGACAAAGTACTTTCTTTGGGAGGGGGTGTTGGATAAATCTAGATAAATCAGAACCTTGGTTAATCAGATAAGAATAACCTATTAGGAATCTATTGTTTTAGAAATCTGTTCTAGTTGTTTCATGGGAGACTGAGACAAGAATAGGATTTTTCTAAAAGTGAAAAAAGATATGTGACCCTTTAGAAATTCAGGCTAGCTGGAGAGAGAATAAACTACCCTGGCAAGAAGTCAGGTCTTTCCCCGACTAATCCATTGCCTCTAACATCTCTGTTCATCTCCCTTCAATTCCAATCAGGGAGATCACACAAAAGAAAGTATACGCGGAGACAGATAACCCAGCAACTCCACTCATGCCTGCACCCGGAAATTTACACACGAGTTTCCTGAAGCCCACAGCTGTGCACCTCTCCACCTTCTCTTGCTGTTCTTCGGGAGTGAAAAGCATCAGCAGAGCCCGTACCCCAAGAGTCTGGCAGACACAACAAAGAAAAAAGAAGGCAGGGACAGCATGGAGAAGACAAAAAAGCTGGCAACTGCTGTGTGGTATGATTGAAGGGGGTGTCCTGTGTCTGCCAAAAAAATACTCTTCCATCTGGCTTTGTCAAAGCACAGGAACTTTCTCCTATATGCTTTTTGGTTGAAAAGGCATTGCAAGGCAAGTTGTTAAAATTTAAATATATAAATCAGTCTTTTAGCTTTTAAAGGAATGGTCACATGTTACAGTTTAGACATGAAGTGCTCTACAAAAACTCAAGTATGAGACAACTCCAAGAATTTTTGAAGGTGAAATTATTATAAGAGGTATGATCTGAGCAGTGGATCGATCTGGGCAGTAACTGTGGGATGGCAGGGGGTGGTTGGAGGAAGTAGGTCACTGGGGACACGCGTTTGGAGTTTATAGTTTATGCTTGGTGAGCGGAGTTCACTTTGCTTCCTGCTTGCCATGTCCTGAGCTGCCTTCCTCCACCAGGAGCTTGTGCCAGGACGTCCACCTCATCGCAGGTCCTGGGTTTTTCTTTGCTGAGAGTTTGTGGATTACTGATTCAAACTCCTTTCCAGTCATGTGAAGTGCTGACCATGGGCTGAACCTCTGAGACTGAGTCAGAATAAACTTGCCCTGCTCTTCATTTTTTTTTTTTTTGAGAGAAAGGATCAATTTTTATTTAGTTTTTTCATGTGATCTTTGCTGCTCTGAGACTTTGTTGTGTATGTGGTGCTGGGGTTTGAACTCGCACACTCGCGCATGCCAGGCAAGCACCGCAAACGCTGAGCCACCGTTCCAACCCCTCTTCATTGTTATTATTTCTTTTGGTCACAGTGACAAAAAGCTAACTAAAACACCATAAATCTCCATTTGCCTATAATAATTCAGGACTTTGTCTATTGCCTATATTCACTATTAATAGTGTCTTCCCTCACCCTTAACATTATTCCAGCTTGGGGGCTGGAGCAGTGGCTCAGCAGCAGAGCACCTGCCTGGCATGCATGAGGTCCTGGGCTAGAACTCCAGCATCATACACATAGGTAACTGTAGAAAAACAAAAAACAGATTAAAAATAAATAAATAAAATGGATTCTCTCTATCTTAAAAAAAAAAAATGAATTCCAGTTTAGAAGATACTTTACATGACCAGCCTAGTTTCTGTTTCCCTGGAATAGACCTCATAAAAGGGGCAAGACAAGAACCAGTTAGTGGTTGGGAAGAAGAACTAACCATCTGGGTGAAGGGGCAGCTCCCCTCAGCAGGTGCCAAAGCTGACAAGCAACCCTTCTGAGCCACACAGCCTTTCCTTGAGTACTGATGAAGTCATTGTTAGGGTGAACCATTGTATTCAGTCATCTTCAACTTTACTGTAGACATATCCCGATTCAGTTATTTTCACCGATCTTCAAAATTGTGTTATTCTCTTTACTGGTTTTGATTTGAAAAATGGTAAGATCTTAAGTGAACAAAAATGAACTGCTCTTTGAGAATATTTTAAGAGTTTTGCAGAAGTTCATGAAACGGCAGCAGATAAAACAGTCTCGAGTGTTACAAAATCAGAATGAAGATGAACAAGGATGTTCTCTGCTGCCAGGGTGGGAGGTGCAAGCTGCCTGTGTGCCTGTGGGTGGAAGCGTGGGCAAGGGCCACATGGTCCTGCATGCTGGAACTAGAAACAAAAGATTAGCTGTGGGGACCTCAGTATAGCTGCTCTTTCAAAAGAGCCGATCAGCTTGTACCGCTCAGTACACTTAGATCTTGAAAACATAGCTACAGGAGAAAATTAAGCTTCAAATTAGTCTGTTTAATATTAAGTTGGCATCCACATACATTTAAAATTTACATAACATTTTTACAAATATTATGAGAATGATGTAAAACACAGTAAATAGCTTTAGAGTAATTTACTGTGGTAGGTAGGGAGTGGGTTATGGGAATACATATAAGAAAGTAAATAAATAAAAAGTGAATCTGAAGGGTGGGGAGGGTGATTAAAAATAGAACTAGAGTCATAATTTTATTGAATCCATACATTGCTAAATGAGTTTGCAAGTTGGAGTAGAAGTCATATTAGATCCAAAGCAATTTATGTCCATTTATTTACTTGTCCTCTTAATAAAATGAAAAGGATAATTACTCTTGTAAGTACTGAACACAACTAAAAGGTCTGGAACTTTTTTTACCCTACCATATGGCTCAGGCTTCATACATGCTAGACAA
>PVKS010009263.1:0-18393 GCA_004027875.1 Aplodontia rufa
CTTATTCTTTGGCTTGTAAGACAGTTAGAGGCTGGGGATGTAGCTTAGTGGTAGATTGCCCCTGTGCGAATCCCCCATAAAAAAAAGAAAGAATAAAAGTAACTGGGGATGTAATCCAGTGGTAGAATGTCTCTGGGTTCAAGTCCTAGTACCACAAAAAATTTTAAATAATAAAACCATAATCATAATCATAATCATAAAAAAACCAAAGCTGGGCATAGAGGCACATGCCTGCAATCCCAATGGCTCAGGAGGCTGAAGCAGGAGGATTTCAATTTCATGCCAGCCTCAGCAACTTAGTGAGGCCCTAAGTAACTTAGTGAGAACTTGTCTCAAAAAATAGAAAGGGCTGGGGATGTAGCTCAGTTGTTAAGTGTTGCTGGGTTTAATCCCTGATATCCCTCCCCCAAATAAAATAATAATAGTAATAATACCTTGCTTTCCATAGATTCCCAGCTAAGATCTTTAAGTTCCATGAGAAAAGTAAACCCAGACCTTTATTTCTGCCCATGCTAGCATTCTTTTCCATTTAAATTGGCCCATGTCCACTGTCTTCCTCCAGAAAACTTTAGTAAACACATTATTCTACTCTCTTCCTTCTCTGTTTTTGCAAACCACAGGCTATGCCACAAAATTCACCTCTTAGTTATAAATTGTCTGCATCTCCAGTGTTGTGCGGGGGTAGATTCTGCTCCTCGGTAGACTGAAAACTCCTTTAGAGCAAAAGTTGTGCCTTCTACCTTCCCATAGAGTCTGCCATGTTAATGGGCAAATGATAGACTTTGAATAGATCCAGAGGTTTAGAGACAAAAGGAACTTTGGAGATCGCTTAGTCAAACGTAATTTTACAGATGAGTTAACAGAGACTCAGCAAGACTAAGTTGTAATCCTCTTCTGAACTCCCACATTACTTTCTTTGTACCTCTTTTATGGTCTTTATGGGTTTCTTTTGTATTTTTAAATTATCTTCCTACCTGTTTCACTGGTCTTTCTCTGTGGTTTTACAAGGTCCTTCTCCTTTGCCCATTGCTTGAATGCTAGTGTTCCCTAAGGCTCTGTCTCAGGTCATAATCTGAGCCGTCCACTCCCATAGGCTTCAAGTACCACCAATAAAGGGATGACTCACTAATCTTCCTCAGCCCAGCAGTAGTATGAGTGATAGCGCCAGCTTATATCCATTGGTCACCAAATTTTATTAATTTACTATGGAAATACTACATTAACCTTGATCCCTAGATTCACTGCCACCTGCCATGAATTTAGGTCCTTTTCTGGCTAGTTCACCCTCAAAGTTACTGCCAAAGTAATCTTCCTGAAAATTAATAGTCATTCCTTTGTTTAAAAACCATCTTTGGCCCTTTGTCACCTACAATTAAAATCTAAACTTCTGAGGCTAGGGGTACAGTACATTGATACAGTGCTTGCTTAGCATGTGTGGGGTCCTGGGTTTGAGCCCCAGCACCACAAAATAAACTTTTTACAATGGCATGCAAAATTTTAAGAAAAAGGCAAATAATGAAGCCAGTGGTTAAGTTAAATTACGAGAAGGTAAATTAAGTGATATGTGACCTCAGGCAAGTTTATTAACTTCTCTGAGTCTGTTTCCCTTGTGAAAAATACGCATAAGTCATGCATGGAGGCACAACCCTATAATCCCAGTTACTCAGGAGACTGAGGCAGGAGGATTGAAAATTCCAGGCCAGTCTGGATAATTTAGTAAGACCTGTCTTGAAAAGACAAGAAAAAAACTAGGCACAGTGGTGCACACCTAAAATCCCAGCAGCTTGGGAGGCTGAGACAAGAGAGTCACAAGTTCGAGGCGAGGTCGAGACAAGAGAGTCACAAGTTCGAGGCGAGGTCAGACTCAGTAACTTAGTGAGGCTCTTAGCAATTTAGTGAGACCCTGTCTTAAAATAAAAAATAAAAAGGTCTGTGGGTGTAGCTCAGTGGTAAAGTGCCCCTGCATTCAATCCCTGTACCTACTTCCCTGCAAAAAAACAAAAACAAAAACAAAAACAAAAAACAGGTAATGGCTCGGTGGTAGAGTGCTTGCCTAGCAATGTGCAAAGCCCTAGGTTCAATCCCTAGCACAGAAAAAAAAAATGCAGCTGAGCATGCTGGCAGCACCTGTAGTCCCAACACTCAGAAGGTACTTGAGTCTAGGAGGTTGAGAGCAGCCTGGCCAACATAGTGAGACCCTGTCTCAAGGAATAAAATAATAATAATAATAATAACAACAACAATAATAATATAATAATAATCAAAGATTCTGTTTGCCCTTTTGGCACAAATTCCAGTCTCTCCGTTGCAAAGACATTCCTCAGATCAACTTAAAGCTTGGACTTTGAAGAAGTATGGTATGCCTGAAAGATCAATCTTTGTTTCTTAAACTCACATTAAACATTTAAGAACAGGTTGGAATCATGGCCAGTTACTTGCACATAGCTGCAACTTCCAGAGCTAGAAGGGACCAGAAACTTTTATAACCCTAAGAGAATGAGCTTCTTGAAAGATTTGATGGTATCTACCCTAATCAGGTAAATTCAGCAAAAGCCAGATGTCCTCAGAGGGGAACCTGAGGCCAGGGAAGCTGATTCCCCTCAACTGTTAGGCTGCTGTGTCCTCTGCTCTGGGCAACTGTCTTCAAGTCATTAAAATTCTTGTGTGTCCACTTGCTTTAAAGAGACTGGAGTTAATTGCTTAACTTTGTTGGTGCTTTTTATTTTTTATTTTTATTTTGTTACCGAGGATTAATCCCCAGTTCTTTTTATTTTTTATTTTGAGGCAGGGTCTAAGTTGCTTAGAGCCTGGCTAAGTTGCTGAGGCTGGTTTTAAACTCGTTATCCTCCTGCCTCAGCCTCCTGAGTTGCTGGAATTGCAGGAGTGCACCTGGATGTTGGTGCCTTTTGATTAATTGCAACATAATCATCATTTCACAGCTACACAGACTGGCATAAGAAGAGAAAATGGGGGGCTGGAGTGGTGGCTTGGCAGTTACAGCGCTTGCCCAGCATATGCAAGTACACGAGTTCAAACCCCAGCACCCACTTACACAGCTAAGTGTCACAGCAACAAAAGCCATGTGAAAAACTCAATAAAAATTGATTTTCTCTCTCTCTCACTGGTCTTCTCTCTTAAAAAAAGAGAGAAAATGGGGGAGGAGGGAGAGATGGGGTCAGGTTATCAGTGAGTACTAAGTTACAGGTAAATAGGAGCAAGAAGTCCTGCTGTGCTATCCTATAGCAATGGGTAAGGTACTTCACAAAGCTGTCAGAGGATTCTGAAGGTTTACCACCATAAAGAGATTATGCTTGAGAAGATAGATGTGTTTAACCTTATTTAAACATTACACATTTCATATATCAAAATATCAGGTACACCCCATAAATATGCATGATTTTCATGTTTTTATATATGAGGTGAAAAATCGTCAACAAGATTTAATAAAAAGGAAGAGAAACTGGCTCAGAGCCCCTAGCTTCTGAAGTAATTTGAAGGAAACTTTTGTAAAATTCAAGCCAGTGCTAGATTCCTAGGATGGCGCCCAGAACACTCTTGGAGCTAGATGACGAGAATTTTGTGGCTTAGAAAGGAAAAGTACCAATTTAGTGCAATGTGTCCACTCAGACCTTGACTTCAGGTGGCTGGGCACAACAATTAAAAAAATAGACACTTTGAATAAGGCCCAAAACAACATCTCCTAGGCATTTTACTTTTTTAAAAAAATTTTATTTATTGTGGTACTGGGAATTGAACCTGGAGCCCTAGCCCTGGGCTACATCCCCAGTCCTTTCTAATTTTTTATTTCTTTTCAGATGGGGTCTTCCTACATTTCTGAGGCTGGCCTTAAATTTGTGATCCTCCTGCCTCAGCCTCCTGAGCCATGGGGATTACAGGTGTGAGCCACCAAGTCTGGCTTATCCTGGGTATTTTAAATCAGCTCTTGCAAGAATAGACTATGTTCCTGAGGTCTCAGATTTTCTAGACAAGTTAACTGGGCTTGTAAATAGATGAAATTTAAACTAGTGAATGCTGACATCTGAGTTCCACATCCCTAGTCCTTTTTTATTTTTACTTAAAAATATTTTGGTACCAGGAATTTGTTTTGAGACAGGGTCTTGCTAAGTTGCTTAAGGCCTCGCTAACTTGCTGATGCTGGCCTTGAATTTGCAATCCTCCTTACTCAGTCTCCCAAAGCACTGAGATTACAGGTGTGTGCCACCACGTCTGGCTCATTTTCTCTGGATATATGCCTAGTAGTGGGATAGCTTGGATCATATGAAAGCTCTATTTTTTTGGTTCCACGTTATTGCTTTGTGGTTTTGAGGTGCTCCACTACTGAGCTACATCCCCAATCCTTTTTACTTTTTGAGACAGCGTCTAAGTAGCTAAGATTACAGGACTGCACCACTGTGTGTCTTTTGTGTTTTTTTAAAGTCTCACTATATTTCCAAGCTGTCCTCCAGCTCCTGGGCTCAGGTGATTCTCCTACCTCAGCTCTCCAAGTAGCTGGAACTACAGGTATGTAAACCATTCCCAGCATTTTTTTTTTTTAAGAGAGAGGGGCAGTGGCAGAGTGAAAGAGAGAATCAATTTTATTTAGATTTCCATGTGGCTTTCGTTGCTCCGACGTTTTATTGTGTACGTGGTGCTGGGATTTGAACTCACATACTCGCACATGCCAGGCAAGCAATGTAATGGCTGAGCCACCACTCAGGCCCCGCCCCCAGCTAATTTTTGAGGCACCTTCATACTGTTTTCCATAATGGCTGTACTAATTTACATTCTCACAGGAAGTGCATTAAATTTTCTTCCTTTCTCCACTTTCTCACCAGCATTTATTTTTTTCTTTTTCTTTTTTTTTGTAATCATCCTAACTGGGATGAGATGATTTCTCACTGAGGTTTTGATTTGCACTTCCCTGATGATTAGTGGCGTTGAGCTTTGTAGCATATGCTCTTGTAAGTGTATGTTTATCTTTTTGATTTTTGGTGCTGGGAACTGCACCCAGAGGTGTGTAACCACTGAACAACACTCCCAGCCCTTTTTTATTTTGAGACAGGGTCTCACTAAGTTGCTTAGGGCCTCTGTAAATTGCTGAGACTGGCCTCAAGCTTCCAATCCTCCTGCCTTAGCCTACCAAGTTGTGGGATTACAGGCTGTGCCACCATGCCCAGCCTTTGCCCATTTTTAAATCAGGCTGGTTTTTTGCTGTTATTTGAATTCCTTACATATTCCAGAAATTAATCCCTTGTTGGATGGCTAGTTTTCAAATGTCCTCCCACTTTACAAGTTGCCTGTTCGTTCTGTTGCTGTACAGATGCTTCCTAATTTGACATAATCACACTTGTCTATTTTTACTGGTCCTCTCTTGATGAATCAGGACACGTTACTCTTCAGCACTGATGTGTGACCATATACAGGTAGTATTGGCAAACAGAGCTCACCCAGGCCTTACTGTTCAGAGTTCTTTATTGGGACTTCGTTATTTAGATAAGATGACTTGTTGATGTGGTTGATCTCAGTTTCCAGGTCACCTGATACCACCCAAAGCCTCTACCAGTGCTAAAGTAACGTGTTGGTCTTTCTGGTATGGCCCTAAGTCACATTTTTAGAGTATCCAGTAAGACACGAGGCCCCCAGACAATCACTCTCCTATCAGGCATAACATTCCAGATTCCTGACGGGAGAGTCTTCTCCAAGCCTGAGGCAAAGGCTACATCTTCTCTTTGGGCAAATTCTTTTTTTTTTTTTTTTTTTGGTATTGGGAATTAAGCCCAGAACTTCATGCGTAGTAGGTAAACCCTCTACCACCGAAATACATCCTCAGCCTTTTTATTTTGAGTCAGGGTCTTGCTAAGTTGCCTGGACTGGCCTGGAACTTGAGATCCTCCTGCCTTCTGAATAGCTGAGATCACAGGTATCTACCACTGTGCCTGGTTTGGCTTGAATTTTTTTTTTTTTTTTAAGAGAGAAGGACAGTGAGAGAGAGAGGGAGAGAGAAAGAGAATCAATTTTTATTGAGTTTTTCACATGGCTTTCATTGCTCTGACACTTAATTGTGTATGTGGGTGCTTTGGTTTGAACCCATGTACTCACGCATGCCAGGCAAGCGCTGTAACTGCTGAGCCACCGCTCCAGCCCCTTGAATTCTTTATTACATAGTGTTCACCATGAGAAAGCAAAGAGCCCGCATGGTGGTACGCATCTGTAGCACCATCTACTTGGGAAGCTGAGTCAGGAGGATCACTTTAGTCCAAGAGTTTCAGGCCAGCCTGAGCAATACAATGAGTCACCATCTCAACAACATAAAAAAGAAGAAAAAGAAAGAAGTTTTGCGGGCTGGGAATGTTGCTCACTGGTAGTGTAGTGCACCTGCACGGTGTGCTTGGGACCTTAGGTTGGATCCCCAGCACTGGAAAAAAAAAAGTAGCTTTATGTTGGGGGCTGGTGCAGAAAGCTCCTGGAACTACCCACACACAATCCCAATCTACCTTTGTTAAAAGAAATGATGAAGGGGCTAGAGTGGTGGCTCAGCGGCTCAGCAGTTCGTAACCCCAGCACCACAAACACAATGAACTGTCAGAGCAATGAAAGCCACATGAATAACTAAATAAAATTGATTCTTTCTTTTTCTCTCTCACTGTCCCTCTCTCTAAAAAAATAAAATAAAAAGAAACAGAAAGAAAGAAAAAGAAAAGAGAAGAAAGAAACAAATAAAGGGATGTAGGGAAAAATCTTTGGAAACCTAGTGGAAATAAAGCTACACTCCCAGATACTAGTTAAAAAAAAATGGGTCCTAAGAATGTGGAGGAAGAGGATACCAACTTACAAAAAGAAAAAAAAAAGGTCTTGCAGGAACTGGAGCACAAGCTCAGCTGCTATGGTGCTCGCCTGGAATGCATGAGGTTCAAACCCCAGCACCACACACACAACTAAGTGTCAGAGCAACGAAAGCCACATGAGAAACTAAATAAAATTGATATCTCTCTCTCTCTTTTTAATGTCTTTGCAGGGAGCTTGGGGGTATAACACAGTGGTAAAGCATGTGTTTAGCATGCCCAAGGCTCTGGGTTTAATCCCCAACAGCATAAATAAATAGGAAGCAGAAAGGAAAAAAAGAGAGAAGGTTAAAAAACATTGGCTTTGCAATTTCTGGTTTGAGTCTGGCATGTAATGAGCTGCAAGTCATCTTTTCTAACAAGGAAAAGGCTGAGAAAAAATAGAATATTAACAACCTTTTAGATCAGTCAGATAATTGAAAATATAAAGCAAAATAACTGTTCCCAAAATTGGAACACAGGTGGATACGGAGAACCACAACTGACCAGAGCACAGGAGTCCCAGGGAACCAGTATTGGATTAGGGAAACCTACACTAAACTGAGAACATGTTGGAGCCTCAGCATGGACAACTCCGGGATCAAAACTCTAGAAGCTGGAGGTATAGATCAGTACTGCAGTGTTTCCCTAGCTTGAGCAAAGTCCTGTCTCTGATCCCTAGTCCCACTAAATAAATAAGTGCAATAAAAATTAAAATAAATAAACAAAAGACAAGGAAAAGAAAAGAAGAAGCTGGGCACGGTGACTCACGCCTGTAATCCCAGCAGCTTGGGAGGCTGAGGCAGGAAGATCACAAATTGGAGGCCAACCTCACAACTTAATAAAAACCCTAAGCAACCTACTGAGACACTGTCTCAGAATAAAAAGCAGAAAGGACTGGGAGTGTAGCTCAGAGCTAAGACGGGCCTGGGTTCCATCCCCAGTACCAAAAAAAGAAAAGAAAGAAAGAAAAAGAAAAGGAGTGATGTATTTGATATTGCTTAGAAAGGAGAGAAACTTAAATCACATGAAAGGCTCAATTAAAACCACAGAAAGCAGAAAAGGAGTGAAGACAAAAATCGGAACAAAGAACAAAAGCAATGCATAGAAAGAAGTAATAATATGGTAGATACCAATCCAACTACATCAATAATTCTTCCACATCTCAATGATCTAAATATAATAATTAAAAGACAGAGGTATGGGGGCTGGAGCAGTGGCTCAGTGGTTATGGTGCTTGCCCAGCATGCAAAAGTATACAGGGTTCAAACCCCAGCACCCACATACACAACTAAGTGTCAGAACAACGAAAGTCATGTGAAAAAATCAATAAAAATTGATTCTCTCTCTGTGTGTGTGTCTCTCTCTCACTGTCCTTCTCTCAAAAAAAAAAAAAAAAAAGACAGAGGTTATACCAGGTACAGTTAGCATGCTTGTAATCCTAGCTACTGGGAAGGCTCAGGCAGAAGGATGGAAGGTTTGAGGCCAGCCTGGGGAACTAGTGAGAACTTGACTCAAAATAATGGGCTGGAAATGTAGCTCAGTGGTAGAGCACTTACCTAGCATGTGAAAAGCCCTGGTCTCAATCACTAATTCTGCAAAAAACTTAAAGATTTTTAAAAAGGAAAGAAGCCTATGGTAGCTATATTAATTTTAGACAAAGCAGAGTTCAGAGCCACAAAAACTGTCAGGAACAAAGAGTAACATTACACAATAATAAAGGGGTTAATTCTCCTATAAAACAGATTTTTTTTTAAAGAGAGAGGGACAGTGAGAGAGAAAGAGAGAATCTTTTATTTAGTTTTTCACGTGGCCTTCATTGCTCCGACACTTCATTGTGTACGTGATGCTGGGGTTTGAACCCACGTCCTTGCGCATGCCAGGCAAGCGCCATAACCACCAAGCCACTGCTTCAGCCCTAAAAACAGAAATTTTAGTGTATATGTTTTTAACAAAAGAGCCTCAGATATGTGAGGCAAAAACTGATAAACCTGCAAGGAAGAAGAGATGGATCCAAAATTTGTATGTACATATTATTTTCTGCAGTTTAATTTTTCTTTCTGGTATAAAAGAATAACTACCTTACAACCCAGCTGTCCCACTCCTGGGTATTTTCCCAAAAGAGCTCGAATCAGCATACTATAGAGACACAGTTACATCAATGTTTATAGCAGCTCAATTTACAATAGCTAAACTATGGAACCAACCCAGATGCCCCTCACTGGATAATGGATTCAAAAATAAATATATATACAATGGAGTTCTACTCTGCTATTAGAGAGAATAATATCATGGCATTTGCAGCCAAATGGATGGAAATGGAAAAAATTATGCTGAGTGAAATATCCCAAACACAGAGACTTAAGGACCAAATGTTTTCTCTCATATGTGGAGCTAGTGTAAAACCTAAGACAAGATGATAGTTAGCTGAATTTACGTAATAAACTCACCATAGTTGAAGTGGGTGGGGGGAAGACGACCAAGGAGGGGACGGAGGACAAGGGGGGTTTATAATAGAACTGGGAGGGGCTGGAGCGGTGGCTTGATGGTTACAGCACTTGCCTGGCATGTGCAAGTACACGGGTTCAAACCCCAGCACCCATGTACACAACTAAGTATTGGAGCAATGAAATCCATGTGGAAAAACTCAATAAAAATTGATTCTCTTTGTCTCTCTCTCATTGTCCTTCTCTTTTTTAAAAAAAATAATAATACCACTGGGAATGCGTAACTATAGGGGTTGGAGTGGTGACTACGTGGTTATGGGGATTGCCAGGCATGTGCAAGGACACAGGTTCAAACCCCAGCACCATGTATACAATGAAGTGTCAGAGAAACAAAGCCACAAGAAAAATTAAAGTTGGTTCTCTCTTTCTCTCTCTCTCACTGTCCCTCTTTCTAGAGGAAGAGGAAGAAGAAGAAGAAGAAGAAGAAGAAGACGACAATGACGACGAAGAGAAGGAGGAGGAGGAGGAGGAGGAAGCAGCCTAACTATACACAGGCAGGCAGAGAAACTCAGAAATGTCAACAATTATTATACATGTATATATTCTTTTCAAACTATAGTATGGTGGGATTACAGAGGAGACATGAGTTCGGGAATGGATGAAGGGGGTAGATGCTGGTCTAGGATTGGCCTTAACTTACTATCTCCCTATGTCAATATCCATGTATGGGTAAATATGTAACAATTCCCTCCAATATGTAAGACTATGTTGATCAAATAAAAATAAAACTACATGTGTCAAAACTCACCAAATAGTACACTAGTACACTTTAAATGTGCTTATGAATGCATGTCAATTATAGGGTTTTTTGTTTTGCTTTGTTTTTGTTTTTGTTTTTTCATGTTGCAGCTTAGCAAAGATCTCAAAATATAGCTAATAGGGGCAGGATCCATTTGGACCAGAGTGACAATCTCCCCCCAAAAGAGGACCAGTGGGGCTGGTGTTAAAGTATTTGCCTAACATGTGAAATAAATAAGTAAATAGAATGAAAGAGTGAAAGAAAGAGGGCCAGTGTGAAGGTTCTTGGCCTTGTCTTCTTTGTTCTTGGCAAGGACCCTTGTCCAATTATTTCAGTGGCCACACAGGGCAAAAGAAACAGAATAACTTTCAGAAGAGCTATTAGAACCAATAATCAATAAATAAATTAAAATAAAAATTAAATATCCAGAGGCTGGAGCTATGGCTCAGTGGTATCACGCTTGCCTGGCATGTGTGAGGACTTGGGTTCAAACCCCAGCACCACATACACAACTAAGAGTCAGAGCAACGAAAACCAGATGAAAAACTAAAGGTTGATATTCTCTCTCTCTCCCTCACCATCCCTCTTTCTCTCTCTGTGTCATTAAAGAAAAAAGATATCCAAATTCAAGGAAGCATAATTAGGTGAACTAGGTAGAAAGATAAACTCACTTAAAGGGAAAATAATTCATCAGCAATAGCAAAATTGATTGCCAGAAAATAGAAGAGTAATATCTATGATGTAGTTAAAAAATAAATTGATTGGGGCTGGAGCAGTGGCTCAGCGGTTTCGGCGCTTGCCTGGTGAGCACGAGGACCTGAGTTCAAACCCCAGCACCACATACATAACTAAGTGTTAGAGCAACTAAGGCCATGTGAAAAACTAAATAAAGTTGTTTCTCTCTTTCTCTGTCTCTCTCACTGTCCCTCTCTCTTTAAAAAAAAAATAAATAAATTGAGGTAAAGATTATTTTTTATTCAATTGCCTTTCCAAACATAAGGGTTATAAACATTTTTTTAAAGAAGCCATAATCCTTTTTATTTTCTCTGTTTAAAATCAAACAGAAAACAAACATCTTCGAAGTGCATCACTCGTACAAGAGAAGGACTAAGAACAAAAATGTGTTTACAGAGCTCCAAACGCAAGTGAAGGGTACTCAAGAGGAGCTACTTGATTAATCCGTAACACTAAACAAAGTTGCAGAATTCTTTGCCAGGTACTTGAAGAAATTGTGAAGGCAGTTCAGGAACAAAGCAAGGCTTTTCTCATCCAGAGGTGTATAGGTCAACATTGCTCCAATACAATCTCAGTAGCTGCCCTGCTCCAAACACCTGGACCTGGGTGCATGGGGATGATCTGCAAGGTTTTCCACACTCTGCAAGTTTCTCAAATTTGTAGAACAGTTGAGGGCCCAAAATTACGCTGAGGCTTTCTTATTCCTGCCACAACTTCATTAACAGCATAGTCCTTATTTTCTGTTTCCTTGAGATGTCTTATAATTTTATAATCCTCTAGTATGGGATCCACATTCTTCTTAGCAGGAAGATAAAAGAGCTGTTTTTGTCTGGTTAATCAAGTCCCAGTCACCTACCAGCCATGGTTTAGCTCTTCAGGAATCTTTAACTTCCAACCTGTTCATAAATGTTTCTTAGTAGGATCTCCATTCCCGTGGGTTTTCTTGTGTTCTTTTTTTGTTTTCACGTCAACATTTTGCTGCTGCAGACCAGATCTCTCTGCTGGAGCAGCCACTGTCATCTTCCCCCCTGCATACTGCTCCTGATTGGCTTTTGGGGGTACGAGCTATTTCTGCGGATTGGTATCCACCTGCTTAAGTACCTTGCTCTCTGGAACCCATTCATCCCAATCTTTATTCCAACCACTGTTACGTGTCAAGTATCTTACTTGTTTGTCCTTTATGGCAACCTTAATACATTTTGCTTCATAAAGAAGAGTTCCGTGAAAGCACAGCGTTCACTCACCCTCCTGGAATTTCACCGCTGCCCCCTATCTACCCCACCCCACTCCGCATCAGACGCGCCATCAGGCACAGCCAGCTCCACATCCTGGGCCTATGTAAACAAACACATTGAAGCCATCAAGAACTCACAGGATATTAATTACACGAATGCTTTTTTTCTTCTTTTTTAAAGAGAGGGACAGTGTGAGAGAGCACGTGGCTTTTTGCTCTGATGCTTTGTTGTGTAAGGTGGTGCTGGGGTTTGAACCTGTGTCCTTGCACATGCCAGGCAAGCACTGTACCGCTGAGCCACCGCTCCAGCCCCTGCATGAATGCTTCTTCAAGAAACTACTAGCAAACTAACAACTTCCAGCCAAGAGAACTGGGCAAACTTTAAAGAACTGGCAGTGAGAATGTAATGTTTGAAACTCTAGTTTTCAAACTTGCATGCCAAAATCAATTTAGGAAAAAGAAAAATAAAGATGGGAATGAAGATGACACAATTTACATACGATGTCATTGTAGGAAAACTTGAATTCTCAAGAAATGGGAGAAGGAGGAGGTGAGTTGAAAGTAGAATAAGTCTGTAATAGCTCAGAATCAAAAGTATCTTTTAACTGTGATAAATCAAGCAGGAGATGGAGTAGGGTATAGCTCAGTAACACAGCTCCTGTTTAGCATGCAAGAAGCCTGTGTTCAGTCTCCAACACCAGAAGCAAAGCAAAGGAAAACAAAAACAAACAAACAAAAAAGCAAGAGACGAATAAGCATATTTAATGACATAAAAGTAAACCCTGAGTCAGATAATGTTATTGATTGAAACTGGATGGAGAAAGAGAAGAAGGTGAGACAGGAGGAAGAGGATACGAACTCCCTGACCATAGCAGGGAAGCAATAAATACTGCTTAAACAAAAGTGGATGTGTGTGTGTGTATTACATAAAGACATAATTACAAATATAACCGAGAGAGAGAGAGAAAACCAAAAACAAAACAACAGAAGGCTAGGGGTATAGCTGAGTGGTAGAGCTCTTTCCTAAAAGGTGTGAGGTCCTAGGTTCAATAACCAGCACTGCAAAATACGTACCTCTATAGAGATAGAGAAAGAAAGAGAAGACACACTACAGAAGTAAACTTAATTATTAAATACATCAGAAAAAGACATAAAATATGAAGTATAGAAAAATCAATAATTGCAATGCACATACTCATTAAGTACCCAAGTCAGGAAATGGAACAGTGCTAGCATTCCTTCCTGATCATAATCTCTTCTCCTATGCAGATAACTACTATTCTGATTTTTATGCTAATTACATGCTTTAAAAAATTATAGTTTGACAATCTATGTATACATTCCTAGTCTTGCCTATTTTTTGAGTTTATGCAAATACAATTTTTTTTGTATTGTCTTTTGTACTTTTTGTTTTCTGCACTGAGAATCAAACTCAGGTCCCCATGCATGCTAGGCAAGTGCTCTGCCACTGAGTGATATCCCTAACCCATCTTCTTTTATTTAAAAGCATATTTTAATATTCATCTACTATACTACATATGCACGCAGTTTCTTCATTTTCTTTGGAGGATGATATACTGTTTCCTGAGCAAAACAACTTTACTCACCATGATTCCAATGATGGACATTGGCGGTGTATGAAATGGAGGCATTGTAGCTCATTTAGATTTTCATTTTCATTTTGCCAATTACCAACAATCCTTCATATATATATATATATATTTCTTTTTTGAAAAAAGAGAGAAGTGCAGTGAGAGAGAGAGAGAGAGAAAGAGAGAATGGATTTTTGTTGAGTTTTTCACATGGCCTTCATTGCTCCGACACTTGGTTGTGTATGTGGGTGCTGGGGTTTGAACCTGTGTACTCGAGCATGCGGAGCAAGCACTGTAACTACTGAGTCACCACTCTAGCTCCTCATATATTTGTTAACCATTTAAATGTCCTAATTTTTGATCTGGGTGTGGTGGTGCACAGTCTATAATCTCAGCAGCTCAGAAGACTGAGACAGGAGGATCACAGGTTCAAAGCCAGCCTCAGCAACTTAGCGAGGCCCTATGCAACTTAGTGAGATCCTGTCCCAAAATAAAAAAATTTAAAATAAGGGGTAAGGATGTGGCTCAGTGGTTAAGCGCCCCTGGGTTCAATCCCTGGTGCATCCCTTCCCTGTTCAGGACATTTTGCTCATCCCCCCACTCCATGGATTGTCTTTGTTCTCTTGCTGATTTTTCAGATAGCTTTGTTGTAGGGAAGGGACCAGAATTGAAACCAGGGGCACTCAGCCACTGAGGTACATCATCCAGTCTTTTCCATTTGTTATTTTGAGACAGGGTCTTGCTAATTACCCAACTGGGGATTGAACCTATGGGCACTCTATCACGGAGCTATATCCCAGCCCATTTTATTTTAATGTACTTATTTTATGGTGCTGGGAATCAAACCCAGGGCCTCCAGAATGCCAGGCAAGTTCTTTACCACTGAGTGACATCCCTAAAGTTTATTTATTTGTTTATTTTAGAGACAAGGTCTTGCTAAATTGACAGGGCTGGACTTGAACTTGTGATCCTCCTGCTTCAGCCTCCTGAGTAGTTGAGATTTCTACTCTTTTTTTTTTTTTCTTTTGTTTAAGGAGAGAGAGAGGGAGAGAGTGAGAGAGAAAGAAAGAGAGAATCAATTTTACTTATTTTTTTCATATGACCTTTGTTTCTCTGACACTTAGTTGTGCATGTGGTACTGGGGTTCAAACCCAGGTCCTTGAATATGGCAGGCAAGTGCTTCAACCATTGAGCCACTGCTCCAGTCCCAATTTCTACTCTTTAATGGTGTTTTTGGATGAACAAAAATTCTACTTAATGTAGATTAATTTATCTTTCTTTTTCTTTACAAGTGATGAATGTGTGTTGTTCTGGGAATGGAACCCAGGGTCTTGTGCATGCAAGTCAGACATACTACCATGGAGATACATCCCAGACCAATTGATGTTTTTTGAAACTAGATTAAGAAATCTTTGTCTATCCAGCTAGTTATGAGACAAATGGTAAGTTTGAGGCCAGCCTGGGCAACTTAGCAAGCCCTCATCTCAAAATAAAAAATAAACTGAGTACGTTTGAACACACCTGTAAACGTAGTGACTCAGGAGGCTGAGACAGGTGGATCACAAGTTTAAGGCTAGCCCTGTCAATTTAATAGGACTCTGCCTCAAAAATAAATAAATAGATAAATAAATAAATAAAAAGCAAGCTTTGGGATGTCATTCAGTTGTAGAGAGCTTGCCTGGCACGCTGAAGGACCTGATTTGATTCCCAGCACCACAAAATAAGTACATTAAAATAAATTGGACTGGGATGTACCTCAGTCGCAGAGTGCCTATGGATTCAATCCCTAGTACTGCTAATTTAAAATAAACAAACACCACCACCACCAAACAATAACAAAATGAAACAAACAGAAAAAAAAAACCAGGAAATTTTTGTTTAAGGGTTGGGGTTACCTCAGTAGTGGAATGCTTGCTTAGCATGCACAAGGCCACCAAAAAAAAAAAAAAAAAATTCATCCTGAGGTCATGAAAATATGCTTCCATAATATCCCCTAAAAGTTTTATAGTTTGTCTTTTGTTTGTTTGCTTATTTTTCAGTCCTGGAGATTGAACCCCAGGCTGTACCCAGGACAGGCAACTGCGCTACAACTGAGCTACACCCCCAGAGCTAGTTTCTTCTTTATGATAGATACATACCCTCTGGAATTTTCTGGAATTGATTTTTGTGAATGGTGCTAGTTATTTTTAAAGGTGAGAACAAATATCTAGGCTGAAAACAGAAAATGGTTGAAAGTCCATGTAGGGAGCATTTAGATCTACGTGCCCCTTCTCCCGCTGAGTATGGCGAGGCAAGGACCTCTCCAGATAGACAATAGGGGCAGGGCTCAGAGCTTTTGCACACCCAGCATTTCAGATGATCAGGGTTTATCTTGGGGCTAAATATGAAGGGAATCTATGCAAAATTTGGTTCTCTTCTTCAGCTCTGGACCCCGAACTCATGGAGTTAGGCACACGCTTGCTTTGTTTTGTTTTGTTTGTAACAGGGATTAAACCCAGGCACATTTAACTACTGGGCCACATCCTCAGACCTTATTTTTTTTATTTTTGAGACAGAGTTTTGCTCAGTTGTTTAGGGCCTTGCTTAGCTGCAGAGGCTGGCTTTGAACTTGTGATTCTCCTGCCTCAGCCTCTTGAGCCACTGGGATTATAGGCATGGGCTACCGTGCCCTACTAGGCATATGCTTTCTGAGAGACTCAGAGTCCTTCTTTAAAGGGATTGACCTAGAAACAGATTTCCAGATAAAAAGTATTTGTGAATATTCAATCCATAGGTCTACAAACTCACCTAATCTTCAGGGTTGTAACAAATTTTAACAACTCAGTGGCTTAAAACAACAAACTTAAACCAGGTATGGGAGTGCACATATGTAATCCCAGCTACTTGGAGGTCTGACGCAGGAAGATCACAAGATCCAGCCTGGATAATTTACTGAGACCCTGTCTCAAAATAAATTTAAAAAAGCACAGACACTGTGGTGCATGTCTATAATCACAGCTACTTGGGAGGCTGAGGCACGAGAAGCCAAGTTCTAGGCTAGCCTCAGCTGACCCTGTCTCAAAATAAAAAGGGCTGGGGATTTATCTGGGTGGTACAGTGCTCCCTTCAAGCCCTAGTACCACAAAACAAGACATGTTGCGTGTGGTGGCACATGCCTGTAATCCCACGCACTTGGGAGGCTGAGGCAGGAGCATAGCAAGTTTGAAGTCAGCCTCAGAAATTTAGTGAGGCCCTAAGCAACTTAGCGAGATCTTGCCTTAAAATAAAAAATAAAAAGGACTGGGCTGGAGCGGTGTCTCAGTGGTTTCGGCACTTGCCTGGCATGCGCAAGTACACGGGTTCAAACTCCAGCACCCACGTACACAACTGAGTGTCAGAGCAACTAAGGCCATGTGAAAAACTCAATAAAAATTGATTCTCTCTGTCTCTCTCTCTCTCACTGTCCTTCTCTCTAAAAAAAATAAATAAATAAAAAGGACTGGGGATGTACCTCACTGGTAAATACTTCTGGGTTCAATCCCTAGTACCAAAACCCAAAACAAAACAATCATGACATCACCTAGCTGAGTATCTCTGGCTCGTGGTCTCTGATGACAATGCAGTTGAAGTGTCGTTGAGAACTGCATTCTTACGTGGCGATTCACCTGGGCTAAGAATCCACTTCTAAACTCATTTACGTGTTTGTTGGTTCCCAGATAAGTGGGCATCTCTACAAGACTGTTTCAGGACATGACAGCTGTCTCTGGGCAAGGAATACAAGACAAGAGCATTCAAGATGGAAGTCTCCATTTATTTATAACCGAATATTAGAATTGGCATCCTATCATTTCTGTGATACTTTATTCAAGAGAACAAATCAATAAGTCCAGTCTATATTCAAGCGGAAATGATTACACAAAGGCACTGTAAATTTTGGAAACCCCAGGACCACTATCATTTCTGACACCAATTGCAAGCTCAAGGGTCCCTGAGACCACCTTCAGATTTAACAATCTACTGGGTCTCACAGAACTTATTGGACACTATTATTGTATCCATGGTTAACGGTTTTTTTTCTTTTTTGTATTGGGATTGAACCCAGGGGTGTTTCATCACTGAGCTCTATCCACTGCCTTTTTTCATTTTTTTTGAGACAAGGTCTTGCTAAGTTGCTTAAGGTCTGGCCAAGTTGCTGAGGTTGATCTGGAACCTGTGATCCTCCTGCTTTAGCCTCCTGAGTTGCTGGGATGATAGGCGTGTGCCAACACACCATTTGTAGCCATTTTAAAAAACATAAACTAATGGCTGGAGCAGTGGTTCAGTGGTAACAGCGCTTGCCTGGCATGCACGAGAACGCAGGTTCAAACCCCAGCACTATGTACACAATGAAGTATTGAAGCAGCGAAAGCCACATGAAAAACTAAATAAAATTGATTCTCTCTTTCTCTTTCTCTCACACTATCCCCCCTCTCTCTTTAAATAACAAAACAACAACAACGAAACAAACTAGAGGTTCAAGTGGTGGTTCAGCAGTTACATGGCACGCAGGAAGATCCAGGTTTGAATCCCAGCACCATGTACACAACGAAGTGTCAGAGAAACAAAGACCAGATGAAAAAAATAAATAAAATTGATTCTCTCTTAAAAAAAAAACAAAACAAAACTATACAAACTAGCATGGTGGCATGCTCCTGTAATCCCAGAGACTCAGGAGGCCAAAGCAGTAGGATCACAAGTGCAAGGCCAGTCTCAGCAACTTAGTGAGGTCCTGTCTCAAACAAAAATT
>PVKS010009263.1:18493-64423 GCA_004027875.1 Aplodontia rufa
CCAGTTTGGGCAATTTTGCAGAGCCCTAAGGAACTTTATGAAATCCTGTCTCCAAAAATAAAAGTGTGGTTGTAGTTCAGTGGTAAAGTGCCTCTGGGTTCAGATCCCAATACAACCCCCCCCCCCCGCAAAAAAAACAAAATACTTTTTAAAAAAAATAATAAACAGAAAGGGCTGGGAGTGTATCTCAGTGGTAGAGATCCCCTGTGTTCAATCCCTAGTACAATAAATAAAAAACTAAATAAATACTAGAGATTAGAATCACCCAGCGGAAGAGGGGCATAGGGTGAGTTCCAGGAGTTCCAGGGGCAGAACACCCACCTGTTCTCCATCAGTGTAGTTTGCAGTCAGCTCTTCTCACAGCAATGGTGTGTGACAATGTACATGGAATACTGCCAAATAGGGAAGCTCACCTGAGCCTTGGTGTCCAGAAGTTTTATTTTGACTTGGTCACGTAGACATGATTTCTGCCTGTGTGGCTGACCCTCCAGCTTGAGCTTATACTGCACGGTTGAAAGCCCCCACCATAAACCACATTGACTATCTGGCATGGCCTAAGGCCCCCAGGTAAACAAAGACACTTATCAGACAGAACATTCCAAGATTTTAGAGATTATGTCTGAAGAGGTGAGGCCAAAGGCTAGGACTCTCTTTGGGCAAGGTTAATGCTTTACTATATAGGCATGAATAGCAGGAGGTGAGAATCATTGGGAACCATCTCAGATGGTTGTCCATCATGCCCACTTTGAAAACTTCCCCCTCCAGAAAATTTTGATCAGCTTTTTTAATTTTTATTTTTATTTGTTGCAGAGCTGGGGATTGAACCCAGACTCTCATGCATGCTAGGCAAGCACTGAGCCACATCCCCAGATCCCCTAAGCATATCATTCTTAAATATGAGTACACTACTACTCTTTTTTTTTTTTTTTGTACTTGGGATTGAACTCAGAACTCTTTATCACTGAGCCACATCCCCAATCCTTTTTATTTTTTATTTTGAGACAGGGTCTCACTGCTGAATTGCTGAGGGCCTTGCAAAGTTACCAAGGGTGGCCTTAAACTTCCAATCCTCCTGCCTCAGCCTACTGAGTTGCTGGGATTACAGTTGTGCATCACTGTGTCCAGCAAGACTACCACCCATTTAAGGAACGTCTCCACTAAAAGAGAGGCCAAAACAAATCATGAAGGAAGGAGAATTTAGGGGGAAAAAAAAGGAAGGAAGATAACTCAGGGAATAATACTAGACAAAACAAACAAAAACCTAATCAACCAAAAAGTAAAGCACAACAAATGTCATATTATTAGAGAGACCAAATATTGTATGTACAAGATAAGCACGGGATAATTTTAGTTAAAATATGATAGATAAGCCAAAATTCAAAAAGTTTCATATTTGGGGAGATTGGGGAAGTGGCATGTGTTGGTGTGTTGCAGCGGGGGAAATATGTTAGCTACATCTTCATAGTCTAAAGTAAGTGGTTGTGGCTGGAGCCTTAGCTCAGAGGTTACAGCTCTTGCTTGGCGTGTGCGAAAACTCGAGTTTGAAACCCAGCACCAGGAGCAACTCAAGCCACATGAAAAACTAAATAAAATTTGATTCTCTCTTTCTCTTTCTCACTCTCTCTCTCTCTAAAAAAAAATTAAAAAAATAAAGTAAGTGGTTGTGGAGTTGGGGATTTAGCTCAGTGGCAGAGCATTTGCCTAGCACGTGCAAGGCCCAGAGTTCGGTCCTCAGCCCTGAAAAAAAAAAAAAGGTCCCCTTCCTTGTTCAATTAATTGACTAACTAACTGATTAATTTTCTCTCTTTTTATCGCAGTGAAGGAGATTGAGTCTAGGACTTCATACATATTAGGGGAGCACTCTACTACTGAGACACATCTGCAGCCTTTTTTTTTGGTACTAGGGACTGAACACAGGGGTACTTAAACAGAGCTACTAAGCTACATCCCAACTCCTTTTCATCATGTTTTATTTTGAGACAGGGTCTTGCTAAGTTGCTGAGGCTTTCCTCGAACTTGTGATCTTCCTGCCTCAGTCTTTTGAGTCCATGGGATTACAGGCTCATTCCTTCCCTTTTAACTCCATACTCCAGTTCCAACACCCCTTCTTTGGTAGTGCACCATTCTAGTGTGTTTAATGAACTCCTTGGATCAATATGGTGAAACAGGCTGTTGGCTCCTTTTCCTGAGATCAAACGTGGAGAAACTATATGCTTCCAGGAAATAACAAGCAAACTGTAAGAAATTCCGGGGCAGATAAGATTGTTGTGAACTAGTATGTGTGTATGTGTATTGGGGGAGTTGGAGTGGTGGTTGTACCTGGGGACAGAGAGCATTGTCTTGGCTATGAAAGGATAATCTCACCAAAATAGCTCATTTTCTTTCCTCTTGCCTTTCCAGCCCCCTGGCTTTGGGATAATCATTGCCAGCCTTGACTATAGAACACCATCCAATACCTCTGCCCCAGGGTGGATTTATCACAGTACAAAACCCTGATGAAGTGAAGAGTTAGGAAAATGGCAGGGATGGACTGGCCACGGGCATTATTCCTCTTCTTTTACCCTACGGATCCCTTCTGCTTCGTCCAATGGTTCTTCTCCCAGAGTGTTTGATATTAAGGTTCAAGCTCTGAATTTCTGCTTCAAGCAAGGAGAGGAGGTATAACTGATTTAGTTTGGTAGTGCCTGAGGATCTCTGTTCTAGGCCTATTACCCTCCTCTCTCATTATACTTCTCTGGGTTGACAAAGACTAGAATCTGACTTTCCACCATTTTCCAGTAGGCATTTCCAAAAAGAGTAGCAGACACACTCCGATAAATATGCACTCACAGGCAAAATAAATCAAGTAGAACTAGTTCAAAAATAAAAAGGGGAGAAAAAGAAAAATCAGAAAAAAAGTGTGTAGGGAGCATATATCAACTACAGTGAAAGAATTAAAACAAATGGTGAATAAATTGTTCGGTGAATAGGTTGTTTGGTTTCTTCTTTGTTGTTGTTGTTATTGTTT
The DNA here is from genome assembly GCA_004027875.1 of Aplodontia rufa. Classification (NCBI taxonomy): domain Eukaryota; kingdom Metazoa; phylum Chordata; class Mammalia; order Rodentia; family Aplodontiidae; genus Aplodontia; species Aplodontia rufa. The sequence continues at coordinate 21,501 of PVKS010009263.1, forward strand.
TGTTTTAGTGTTGGAGATTGAACCCTGTGCTTCACACATGCTAAATATGGACTCTACCACTGAGTTAAACCTCCAGCTTAAGTAATATTTTTTTAAAGAGAGAGAGAGGAACAGTGAGAGAGAGAGAATCAATTTTTATTTAGTGTTTCATGTGATCCTCGTTGCTCCAACACCTCATTGTGTACATGTTGATAGGGTTTGAACCCGTGTACTCATGCAAGCCGGACAAGTGCTGCAAACGCCAAGCTAACACTCATCCCCTCCAAGTAATATTTAAATATATTATTTTCTTTTGCAATGCTAAGGATTGAGCTCACATGTGCTCTACCACTGAGATATATCTCTAACCCTTTTTCTGTTTTATTTTGAGATAAGGTCTTACTAAGTTTCTGAGGCTAGCTTCAAACTTGTAATTCTCCTGCCTCAGTCTCCTGAGTTACATGGAGAAACAGTAATACATGGCAGAAGAAAACCCGAAAAACAGTATGGATGAACAGCTTTGCTGTGGGCAACTGGGGCTCTATTTTGCTGGGTTCCTGCTGAGAAACCATGTGAAATGCCTTAGAATTCTTCCACTGATGTCATCACCCACTGGTTGGTGACTTCCCCCAGAGATATGAAGTCCTTCCATCCTCCAATGTTCAGATTATATCCTTCAGCAGTTGGTGGTTCCTGAGAAATAATTCATATGGAGGATGGAAACACAGGCAATCTCTCAGGGTGCTGGGAACTGTTGACAAAATACAACAGAATTCATGGATTGAGGGGTTTTGGAATGGGGTATCAATGATATCTGCTTTCCTCTATCTGTCTTTAATATCATTAGGAACTCACTGAATAAGAAAGCTTAACAAATAAGAATGTTGTGGGGCATGGTGGTGCACACCTATAATCCCAAAGGCTTGAGAGGCTGAGGCAGGAGGATAGAAAGTTCAAAGCCAGTCCTAGCAACTTGGCAAGGCCCCGAGCAACTTAGGCCCTGTCTCAAAATAAAATAGGAAACAAAACAAAACAAAAAAACTAGGGATGTGGCTCAGATGTTAAGCACCCCTGGATTCAATCCCTGGTACCAAAAAAAAAAAAAAAAAAAAAGTCAGTTAGGGTTTCATTGCTGTGACCAAAACACCTGACAAAAACAACTTAGAGAAGGAAGGATTTATCTTGTCTCACTTTTTCAGAGTATTCAGCCTATTGTCAGCTGGCTGCATTGCTTTGGGCCTGAGTAAGGCCGACTATCATAGCCGAAGGGCATAGCAGAGGAAAACTGCACAGCTCAAGGCAGGAAAGAGGACCAATCCTCAAGGAAGATGAACCCTTTCAAGCCCACCCCCTAGTGACTACTTCCTCCAAATAGGTCCCACATCTCAGCAATCCATTCGTCTGTTAATGGATTAATCCATAAAATGGAAATTAATCCACTGAGGAGGTCAGAACTGTAATGTTCCAATCATTACAGGCAAGCGCTGTAACTGCTGAGCCACAGCTCCAACCCCCTTTGATTCTGTTTTTGAGACAGGGTTTCACTGATTTGCCCAGACTAGCTATGAAGTTGTGATCTTCCTGCCTAGGCCTCCCAAGTAGCTGTGTGTATCACTACATCTAACTTCATTCTATATTATTAATGAGACCTGACCACCCCCCCACAAAAAAAAAAAGAAAGGAAAGAAAGAAAAAAAAAACTGAGCTGGGAGTAGAAGATAGCTTAGTAGTAGTGCACATGTACAAGTCTCTGAGTTTGATTCTCTGTACCACACTAAAAAAATAAAATAAAAGACAAAAACTAAATCTTAGTTACCAAAATATCACACTTCATAAACTCTGTAGTGAATTTTCTGCTAAGTTTTATTTTAAGAAAGAACACACACATAACTTTGATATATTATTTTTATATTGATTAAAACTGTTTCTGAGGAAAAATCTAAATAAATCCTCTAGTTTCAGTTGTTATTGACTAAAAAATCACTAATTTTGGAGGCCACATAGTCAGGCGATACATTATTAGTCTCCCACTACATAGCATCTCTGACATTGGATTATGATGATAGTGGTTGTCTAGGTTACTCTTTGGGGACTTGAAGGCCACTTTTGCTGAAAATACTGACTCTTCACACAGGTCTCATGAATCTGATGGGTGAGTGCAATGGGAGTGACTGGAATTGGAAGGCTGGCCTTGAACTTTTTTTTAGAGACAGAGGGACAGGTAGAGAGAGAGAAAGAGAGAGTCAATTTTATTTAGTTTCTCATTGCTCCTACACTTAATTGTGCATGTAGTGCTGGGTTTCAAACCCACATCCTCGTGCATCCCAGGCAAGCTAACCACTAGCCCCTGCCCTAGAACTTTGGATTCTCCTGCCTTAGCCTCCTGAGTCCCTGGGATTATAGGTCTGGGCCACCACTCCAGGCATGAATTAGTATCTACATTTAGTTGTAAATTATTAGGAAACTTACTTTCTTCCCTTGTTTCTCTTTCTTTCTTTCTCTTTTTTTTTTTGTGGTCCTGTGGTCTAGGGGCACTCTACCACTGAATGACCCTGGCATTATGTATGTATGTATTTATTTATGGCAGTACCTAGCAGATCAAACCCAGGGGTATTTTACCCCAAGCTACTATCCCGGGCTTTTTCATTTTTTATGTTGAGATCAGGTCTTGCTTAATTGTTGAGGCTGACCTCAAACTTGGGATCTTCCTGCCACAGCTTCCTGAGTCACTGGGATTATAGGTATGTACCACCAAGCCTTTCCAGAAAACTTTTCAAGAAAGAGGAATGGAGACCAGGCTGTATCCTGTCCTGAGTTCCTCTATTTTAAAAGCAGGATTTCCCCTGATCTACTCCATTTTAAGTGCAAGTTTTAAGGCAGAATGACTTGGTAACTTGTCTGGGCAAATAGATAACCACCAGCGGTTCTACAGACACGCAGAATTTATGGAAAAGAACAACCCCCAGCTGCTCAGCACAACCATAAAACACAAACTGATAAAGTAATTACACTAATAAAAAATCACCTCCTGTAAATTAGTTAATTAAATAAGAGGCCCAAGTATACATGCCGTGATATGGGTGTATCAAAACCTTGATGGGACCCAATCAAAACTGCCAGCCATTAGAAACTGATGCTTGAACAAGTTTTGTGCTATAATAGCTCTGAGGGGCTGGGTTCCTAACCTTATTTGGTCATCTGCAATGACTCTTTGCATTTGTATGGCTTCTCTGAATTTGCACTTGGTACTGGCTTCCTTAACTCTGTGGCTGCTTTAGCCCTTTCCTAATCTTTCTGTAACCTATGTATCTTTGGGTGAAGAGTGATGTGCAATTTGAATGTTACCAATCTTAGCAATGAGGATTGGAATGGAAATTGTGGATGTAGCTCGGTGGTAGATCACTTGCCTTGCCCAATGCTTATCTAGCAGGGCCCTCGGTTCAATCTCCAGGGCTATAAAAATAAATAAGTAAATAAAAAGAGATTGGAATGGGATTAAAGAACTTGTGATTGCCATAACCATGACACTGTTTGAAACCAAAAATACTTGGTCAATTAAAGTGGATGATATTGATGTACCCTGTGAATTTTTTGTTGTTTAATAAATTTTGACACTGGAAAGACAAACATATCTGGCCTATATTAACATCACAGCTCACTCATAGCATAGTTAGCAGGATTCCTTTTATTTTATTTTATTTCTTTTTGGTACCAAGGATTGAACCCAGGGCTGCTTAACCACTGAGCCACATCCCCACCCCTTTTTATTTTAAGACAGAGTCTCACTAAGTTGCTTAGGGCCTTGCTAAATTGTTGAGGCTGGCTTTGAACTTGAGATCCACCTACCTCAGCCTCCTGAGTCATTGGGATTATAGGCGTGTGCCACTACGTGGCCAGGATTTCATTTGTTAAAGAAGGAATCCAATTGAATAAACAGTGGCAAAATAATTGAAAATATTAAAAAAATTCAAACAAACACAGATAAAATTTGGCACCTATACCAAGAACTCATTAACAGAGATTAAAGCTGGTTCTGCCAACCTAAGGCCTGGTTTGCACAAAGGTACAAACCTCTTGTGGTGAAACCCAACTAGGGCCTTGAAAGGAGAGCACACCTCCAATCTGTGCAGATGAGGGCAGAAGGTTGAAGAGCTGGGAAGGCACTCAAGCTTACACCATGTAGGTTCTCAACTTGGGAGAATGGGTTTACAAAAAGAAATGTGTAAAGCAGCAAAAAGAAGGGAAGCAAACCTCAGGTCACATATCTACAATTAAAGTGGATTAAAAAGTTATACCAAGGAATGATTTAAGTGGGCAATAAAAGTAGAAAACAAGAATGCTAGTCCTGAGAAGAAAGATAAGGGAGAGAGAGGAAAAAAAAAAAGCCTAAAATGGTGCTTGTCTCTAAGGATTCATGGTACGCCACAGAGCAGGAGGTTAGAAGAAGGATTACAATAACTGTCCTCTAGGATCTTTTACATATAATTTTACATCTTCTAGGATATAAAAAAAGTCTGTGATATATTAGAGAACCTGTCACAAGTCGATCAGGACAGATTTAGGGAAAAATTCTGCTTATAAAATGGAGTAACTCGGGCTGGAGCGGTGGCTCAGCGGTTTCGGCGCTTACCTGGCAAGCACGAGGACCCGGGTTCAAACCCCAGCACCACGTACACAACTGAGTGTTGGAACAACTAAGGCCATGTGAAAAACTAAATAAAGTTGTTTCTCTCTTTCTCTGTCTCTCTCACTGTCCCTCTCTCTTAAATAAAATAAAATAAAATAAAATAAAATAGAATGGAGTAACTCAGGGCAGGGTGCAGCCTTTTCTCCACAAGAAGTTTATTTGTTTTATACGTTCATTGGTAGGTAGACCAGGACTGGTAATAGGAGTTGCAAGATAGCATCAACGAACCAGCCTCCAGCTAGGCAAAGTGGCGTGCGTCTATAATTTCAGGGACTCAGGAAGCTAAAGGTAGGAGGCTCACAAATTCTGGGCCAGCCTCAGAAAGTTAGTGAAACCTAATCTCAAAATAAAAAAATAAAAACGTCTGGGGATGTAGCTCAGTGATAAAGTGCTGCTTTGGTTCAATCCCCAGTACCAAAAATAAATAAATAAATAGATTATGTAGATAGATAGATCTGATGATATGCCTTAGTGGTAGAGTGGCCTTGTACCTCTTAATCAGGCTCTTTCTATTTTTCCACTGTTTTCTTGCTAATGAATAGAATATTATATACATTCCAAGCAAGAAGGAGGAAAAGAAAGAGGCAAGAGCAGATGACTTCCACTGAAGGCAGAATTGAGTCACATGGCCAATCTATGTAAGGCAGGCAAAAAAAAAATGTTTAGAAAGAAAGTTGAGCAAGCCAATCTCTTGTATTACTTAGATTGAGACATATGCAAATGGACGAGAACCTAAAGGGTGAGCAATGGCATTTTACTTCTCTCTCTTCCCCCGCCCACACTGGGGATTGAACCAGGGATACTTCTTTACCACTGAGCTACATTCTCAGCCCTTTTTATTATATTTTATTTTTTATTTTGAGACCGGGTTCCACTAAGTTGCCCAGGCTTCCTTGAACTTCTAATCCTCCTATCATCTTTCCTCAGGCTCCTGAGTTGCTGGGGCCCTCCCCTGGCTAGCAATGGCATTTTTCTAAGTTGTCCAAGAAGTTAGGATAAAATGAACCTATTTATGAAGCAGAAGTTAAATAAAAAGAAAATTTTAGTATATTGTGTTATAAAATGCATATCTATTAAAATTATTGTGCCATATCTCTAAATTTTTTTTTTGTACTGAGGATACAGGTATTTTAACACTGAGCTACATACCCAGTCCTTTTTATTTTGAGACAGGGTCTTGCTAATTTGCCGAGAGTCTCACTAAGGTTGAGGCTGACCTCAAACTTGTGATCCTCCTCCCTCTACCTCCAGAGTTGCTGGAATTATAGGCAAGGACTATTGCAGCCAGCTATCTCCTAATCATGTAAAAATCAGCTACTATCTTTCCAGCTACATAGCTATTTGATTCATGCTTTAATTTATAGCAACTAATACCTGAAGTCAATTAGACCTGTTTCCCCTCCTCCTAAAGCATGGCAAGATCACGTGGTATAAATAGGCTAAACATATGCATTGTTTTCCTAGGATAATCCTAGAGTAATTATTAAAAGCATCCCCTTTGATTCGCAAGTGTTCTGGATTAAATGATAAATTATATGGTTTCTCTCATATAAAGAATGAGATTGTATGTAATTTTTATAATAGAAATCCATTAATGCTGGGTACAGTGGTGCATACCTATAGTTCCAGTAGCTTGGAAATCTGAGGCAAGAGGACTGCAAAATTGAGGCTTGACATTTTAACTTTTTTTGTTTCTTTTCCTGAACCAGGGATTGAACCCAGAGGTGCTTAACCACTTAGCAACATCCCAAGCCCCCCCTTTTTTTTGGAACAGGGTCTCACTAAGTTGCTAAGACTGGTCTCGAACTCGTGATTCTCCTGCCTCAGCCTCCTAACCTGCTAGGATTATAGGTGCATGCTACTGTGTTCAGTGAGGCTTGACAATTTAGTAGGACCCTACAACTTAAAAGAGCCTGTCTCAAAATAAATACAAAAACAAATGGGGATATAGCTCAATGGTATAATAATTAGAATGTGAAAGCCCCTGAATTAGATAGGGGTGGGTATCTACTAATAAGAAAAAAGATTTTTTAAAAAAAATAATATTGCTGGGCTGGAACGGTGGCTCACAGTCATGGCGCTTGCCAGGCATGCGCAAGTACACAGGTTCAAACCCCAGCATCCACGTCCACAACTAAGTGTCAGAGCAAGAAAAGCCATTTGAAAAACTCAATAAAAATGGATTCTTTCTGTCTCTCTGTCTCTCTGTCTCTTTCTCTCTCTGTCTCTCACTGTCCTTCTATCTTAAAGAAAAGAAAAGAAAAAAGCTAGAGGAAAGGATTTTTAAAAAAATAATATTGCTTAACTGGGATTCAATATTAGTATTTCCTATCATTGAACTGTAAATGTTCATTCATTAAAACTATTCTTGCTGGGTGTGATGGTGTACTCCTGTAATCTCAGCTACTCCAGAAGGCTGAGGCAGGAAGACGTCAAGTTTGAGGCCAGCCTCAGCAATTTAGTGAGACCTCCATCTCAAAATAAAGAAAAAAAGGCTGGGGTATAGCTCAGGGGTAGAGTGCTTGCCTCACGTGCACAAAACCCTAGGTTCAATCCCCAGTATCACAGAAAAGAAAAAGAAAGACCATTCTTCCCACCTGGGGCCATACAAAAGCATGTACCAGCCTGTATTTGGCCTTTGGTCTGTAGTTTATTGTCTCCTAATCTTTGGCATCCTTCCTCCACTCTTAAATGACAAAGACCTGCCCCAGTACTGTACCTCCTACCCACCCCTCTATGCCAGTCAGGATCTCAATTCTTTCCTGATCTCCAGGGACCTTAGCCAAAAACTTGCTCAGCCATTCTATTCTAATCCCATACTAGCATCCTGGACCATTCCTTCCTGTGATTAATTTGTATATTTACATAATAAAAACATAGAAGCTACAATGCCAAATCAAATATAAGCTGGGCATGGTAGCATACTCCTGTAGTCCCAGGGACTCAGGAGGCTAAGGCAGGAGATTGCAAGTCCAAAGCCATTCCTAAGCAACTTAGTGAGGCTCTAAGCAACTTAGTGAGACCCTGTCTCAAAATAAAAAATAAAAAAGTCTGGTGATATGGCTTAGAGGTTAGTTTCCCCTGAGTTCAATCCCTGGTACAAAACAAAACATATACAAAACATATATATATATATATATATATATATATACACATATACACACATATATATACACATATATATATATACACACACACGTATATATATATATATATATACATACACACACATAAATGTATATATATATAAAATCATATATATATGTAATTTACAATGGGCAGACGGGCTGGAGTGGTGGCTCAGTGGTATCACACTTGCCTGGCATGTGTGAGGACCTGGGTTTGAATCCCAGCATCACATACACAAACTAAGTGTCAGAGCAATGAAAACCAGATGAAAAACTAAATAAAACATTGATTTTCTCTCTCTCTCTCCCTCTCTCTCTCTCATGCTCCCTCTTTCTTAAAACATAAAATAAAATGGGCAGACAATTCCTATTTGGCCATAGTACACTACATTTACAACTGAAGGAAGTTATATAATACTTCCTCTAGTAAATCAATACATCTTTGTGGCAAACACAATAAAACCAAAGAAATCTTAAAGATCACTTGTAGTTATAGAATGTAGACCACACTTGCTTTCTTGTTCCCATTCTTTTTTACCTTATTATTAATTTACAGCTATCTTTGAGAAGTATACTTTGCTTGGAGGATGGTGACTCATTATATAATAATGTGCTAGATAGTTAGAATAGAAAATCTTTAGCAAAGAAAACTCCATATATCCAAAATACGTAGTACAATGAAATGATATGTGAACATGCCATTGAGTGTCTGGGAAAGTGCTCCAGATCGTAATCCAGGAGACCTGTGCTCAAATTCTGATGCTTAAACTAACCCAAGATTCATTTTTCTCAACTGTTCAGCAGATGAGTGATAATTCTCATTTTTCAGTTTTACCTTTAAAATTCTTTTGCAAACAATCTCAAAAGTGTAGCACAGGGGCTGGAGTGGTGGCTCAGAGGTTACTGCACTTGCCTGGCATGTGCAAGTACATGAGTTCAAATCTCAACACCTACATGCACAGCAAAGTCTCACAGCAACAAAGGCCACATTAAAAAACTAAATAAAATTGATTCTCTTGTGAAAAGAAAAAAAACTGCAGCACAAAAAACTTTTTCCCAGACCATTTGGGAGCAAACTGCAGGCATGATGCCCCATCAGTCTTGACATTTTTTGATGTATTTCCTACAAAAAAGAATTTTTTCTTATACAGTCACAGCATAACCATCAAAATCAGTAATCGACACTAATACTTTACTATCACTTAATACCTAGACCCTGTTCAAGTTATATCATCTGTTTCAATAATGTCCCTGGTACTAATATAAATGTACCATTTTAACCATTTTATTTTACTTTGTGGTACTGGGGATCAATCCCAGGGCCTCATACAAGCTAGACAAGTAATCTACTACTGAACTACATCCCCAGGCTTAATCATTATGAAGTTCAGTGCCATTAAGTATACTCACGTCATTGAACATGTTGGAGATGTTGTGAGAAGCTGAGCAGTCACTCGGGGTAGGGGTTGATTTCTGATTACATGCAAACACTGTTGAAGCAAGAAAACTGGTTACTAGCAACAAATTTCTGGTCTATTAATTTATTGAATATTTAAAAAGCATCTATGTGTAAGGAATTGTGAATAAAATGCTAAGCAAAATCAGGTACTATCCCTTTCACGGGGTTTGAGACAAATATCAATCAGATATTAACACTAATGAAGGAATTATTACAAATAGAGATATTATGATAAAACATTATGTCCTGGGCTGGAGCGGTGGCTCAGTGGTTTCGGCACTTGCCTGGCAAGCACGAGGACCCGGGTTCAAACCCCAGCACCACGTACACAACTGAGTGTTGGAGCAACTAAGGCCATGTGAAAAACTAAATAAATTGTTTAAAAAAAAAACAAAAAAAAAAACATTATGTCCTTCTAGAGAGAGAGAGAAAGAGAGAATCAATTATATTTATTTAATTTGTCATCTGACCTTTGTTTCTCTGACACTTAGTTGTGTACTCGATGCTGGAGTTTGAACCCGGGTCCATGTGCTTGCCAGGAAATTGTTCCAATCACTGAGCCACTGCTCCAGCTCTGTGTTAGGTCTTGTTGTAATCACTTTCCACATATTAATTTAACCATCAAATAATTTATTATATGCCCTATAATAAAAATGTAGAGAGTAACTATTACACTCACTTGTATGGGTATACATGATGAAACTGGCAGAGAAAGATGAAGGAAGTCATCCAAGGTCACACAGCCAGTAGGTGACAGCTGGAATTCAAATTCATCAGGCCTACGCTGTTTACTCCTATACTGTACTGCTTCTTACAAATAATGTAAAGGAAAGAAATAGGGATATATAAGAACATCTAACTTCCTTTTTATCCAGGCAGAGCTTTTCTAAGGAAGTTTGAGTAGGTATTAATTCTGTAACGTGGGTAGTGATGGTGGTGCAGAGTGATCATTCCAGTTAGAGAACAGCATGTGCAAAAAGCCCTGAGGCAAGAGGGAGCCCGACACAGTGAAGAAACTGAAGTAGAAAGGGCAGTGGAAACTAGGGCCTCTTGTGTCTGGTGAGGTAGTCCTGGCCAGACGAGGCTGCGTCTCATAAGCTCCTAAGGATTTGTTCTTCATTCTAAGATCAATAGGAAGACATAGGGATGTTGTTTGGAGGAGCAAGGATCAGTTCCCTTTTGAAAAGATTACTATTATTGCAGTTCAGACGAAGGACTGCAGGGGAGTCAGAGCACACGCAGAAGAAAAGGTGGTGGTATCTTGAGGGTGGGAAGTTGGTACAGGAAAGAGGAAATGGAGATAATTAGAGGGATTTGGACCAATATTTAAAAAGCCAAATTGACAAGACTGGGTAATAGATTGGATATGAGGAGTTAGAAAGTATAGATTTTGAGAATGACCCATTCTTTATCCAATCTGTCAGTATGATTTTCTAACTCTCTACTCAGTGAATGGTAACATTGAGATAGGGAATGTGGAAGATGTGCAGGTTTGAGGGACAAGATTCTTGAGTCTTTTTTTTTTTTTTTTTTTTTGTACCAGGAATTGAACACAAGGGCACTGACCCATATCCCCAGCCCTTTCTGTTTTTGTTTTGAGACAGGTCTAAGTTGCTTAGGGCCTTGCTAAGTTGCTGAGGCTGGCTTTGAACTTACAGTCCTCCTTCCTCAGCCTCCCGAGCTACTGGGATTACAGGTTTGTGTCACCACAACCAGCATATTCTTGAGTTGTGGACATGTTGAGTTTGAGGTGCTTTTGAGACATTATGTGTAAACATTAAATAGCTCATTGTAAAGAAGGGCCTGGACCTTGAAGGATAGATCTGAACTGTAGATGCAAACTTGGGAGTCATGTTTGTAGCAGCGTAATTCACAGCATCCAAACTATGGAACCAGCCTAGGTGTCCATAAATGGATGAATTGGTAAAGAAAATGTGGCATATATGGCTGAGATTTATTCAGCCATAAAGAAGAATGAAATTATATCATTTGCAGGAAAATGGATGGAAGTTGAGAAATTATGTCAAGCATGTATGAATATGTGACAATGAATCCCACCATTATATATATATATATATAATGCATCCAAAAAGAAAAAAAGGAAAAAATAAAGCCACTTGCAAGTTAAAAAAAAATAACAGCTTGGGAGTTATTGTTGTGTTGATGGTAAATGAGCCTGTAGCATGAATAAATTTTCCTAGAGGTAAATTATTGAGCAGGGAATCTAGTTGGGATTTGAGAAAATCCAGCATTTGATAGATCTGTATGCAAGAAAGTGTTAACTTACTAGACCTGATTTTTCAAACTATGCACATTCCAAAGAAAAGCTTATTTTAAGGCCTCCTGGAAAATAAACTCTGTGTCCTTGAAATGTTCTATTAGGAGTATTTTTGTATGCCTGAAGCTTTATGGGTCATACTGTATCAGTTTGACCTTGGGGAGCATTAAGGTTGGTCATTATGTGCCTATGTGACTGACCCTCTATCAAAACTCTGACACCAGGGCTTGGGTGAGGTTCTCTGCTTGGAATCACTGCACAAGGCTGTCACATATCATTGCTAGGAGAATTAATGCTTGTGTAACTCCAACAGGCATCCTGGAAACCTGAGTCTGTTTTCTTCTGGTTTTCGCTCCTCATGCCTTTTCGCTTTGTTGATTTCAACCTGTCTGTTCACTTTAATCAACCATGACAGTTTTCAATTCTTGTTAAGTTTGTCTAGCAAATCATTGAGTCTAAAAGTGGTCCTATGAAAGTCTGATATACTCTGTAAAATAGAAATGGCAGTCCAAGAAGTAGGAGGGAAACCAGGAGAGAACGGTATCACAAGAGCCAAGGAAATAAGTGATTCCAGAAGGGAGGTTGGCCAACAGTGTTAAATATCCATGAGAAGGCAAGATTAGTGGTAGAATATGTCCACTGGTGTTTTAGTCAGCTTTTTCATTGATGTGACTAAAAGACCCAACAAGAACAATTTTATTTGGGGGGCTCATGGATTCAGAAGTCTTGGTGCATGCAAGGCCAGCTCCATTTCTTGGGACTCCAGGTGAGGCAGAACATCATGGCAGAAAAGTGTGGTGGAGGGAAGCAGGTCAAGGCATGGATCCAGGAAGCAGAGATACTCCATGCCAGATACAAAATATATACCCCAGGGGCACGTCTCCAATGACCCACCTCCTCCAGCCTCACTACAGGCCTTCAGTTGCCAGTTAATCCCTATCAGGGGCTTAATTCACTGATTGGGTTATTGCTCTTATAACCCAATCATTTCACCTCAGCCTTCGAATTGTCTCACATGTTGAGCTTTAGGGGGATACCTTTCAACCAAACCATAACAACTGAGACAGGGTTTTGCTAAGTTGCTGAGGCTGGTCTCGAACTTGTGATCCTTCTGCCTCAGCCTCTCATGTTGCTGGCTCACAGGCATGCTCCACTGTTCCTGGCTCAAATTACATAATGAAAAAAAAAACCACACCTTTACAGTTGGTTTTAATAAAGGCAAAACAGTAGCAGGAATCAAATATTAAAAAAAGCTTGTGGAGGGGGCTGGAGCAGTGGCTCGGTGGTTACAGTGCTTGCCAGGCATGCACGAGTACATGGGTTCAAATCCCAGCATCCACATACTCAACTAAGTGTCAGAGCAACTAAAGTCATGTTAAAAACTCAATAAAAATTGATTCTCTCTCTCTCTCTCTTACTGTCCTTCTCTCTTAAAAAAACAAAAACAAAAAAAAACTTGTGGAGGTAATACCTGGCTGAGAAATTAGCCCATTAACCTTACTTATTTTATTACTTTTTTGATTTTTTTTTTACTTATTATAGGTCTATTAAGATTTTCTATTTTTTTAAAAGAGAGGGACAGTGAGAGAGAAAGAGAGAAGAGAGAATCAATTTTATTTAGTTTTCCATGTGGCTTTTGTTGCACCAACACTTTGTTGTGTATGTGGTGCTAGGATCAAACGTGCATCCTTGTGCATGCCAGGCAAGCACCATAACCACCAAGCCAATTTATTTTTGAGTTGGGAGTCTTTCTAAGTTGGTTAGGGCCTAAGTTGTCAAGGCTGGCCTTGAACTTGCAATTCTCCTGGCTCAGTCTCCTGAGTCACTGGGATTACAGAGGTGCTGCACAAGCCCAGTTATTAACCTTATTTTTTAAGTGAATTTATTTATAGTCCATATTTTTCACCACCTGCAGATACTATCCTGGTCCAATCAACCATTATTCCTTAACTGAATTATCAGTGTATTTGAAACCTAACTGGTCTTCCTTCTACTTTGACTCTCTTTAGGTAGTTTCTCTAGGAAGCAGCCACAGTGATCTTTTCAAGATTCTGCTTTGAGTCTTTGCTAAAAATCCATGCAGGATTTCACATCTTACTCAGCAGTCCTATGCCTTCTTCTACTTTTTCTTTTTCAGTACTAGGGATGGAATCCAGGTCTTCATAAATGCTAGGCAAGTGCTCTACCACTGAGCTATAGCCTCAGCCCTCTCAGTGGTATATGTGTTCGTTGTGGTGGAAGGAGGATTGAAAGCTTGAGGCCATCCTGTCTCAAAATAAAACAAAAAGGGCTAGAGATGTAGCATAGTGGTAGAGTGCTTGCCTAGCATGTGGGAGGCCCTAGGTTCAACCCCCAGTGATGAAAAGAAAAAAAAAATGGGGGTTGGGAATTTAACTCAGTGGCAGAGCAATTGCCTAGCACTCGCAAGTCCCCAAGTTCAGTCCTCAGTCCTGAAAAAAAAAATGATGATGATATTAAATTAGTGACTACGTTTCCATTAGATTTAAAAACAACGATTTAAAAATATCAGTATTGCAAAATGTCAGAAATTACATTGCAACTAATTTAAACTTATGAAAAACTTTAGTCCACTGACCATGTCTGAGGAGAGAAAATGGTTTTCCAAAAGTCTTTGAAAGTGCACCAAAGACCTTTCCTGTACATGGCTTGGTCCCCTTAATAATTCTCTAATCTTAGGTCTTTTCTATTCTCAACCTCGCTCAAGGCTCTCCATCCACAAAGACTCCTGGAGCTACTATATGTCCATCCATTATACTAGCATCTTTCCTTCTTCTTATTTTAATTTTGTCAGTTGTTAATGGTAATTTGGTGTTACTATCACTTTGGATATCAATATTTTTGGTATCTTGAGACTGGATGACCTCCCGTATGGGTGATTGCCTATGTAATCTAGGTCTGTTGTTCAAAATGAAAGTGGCTAATAAAAGTTTTCTTCTAAGATTTTTCTCAACTACTGTATTTAACTCATTTTTTAGTAGACCATTGAATCTTTCAATGTTATCGGCTGCAGGTAGGTTATAATTAAGGTGAAAATTCCACATAATATCTAAACTTTTTGCAATATTTTGTATTAGTCTACAAGTAAAATGTGTTCCTTGATCTGACTCAATAATGTTTGGTGGGCCATAACTGAGACACCAATCAAGTACAATATTTATAACTTCTTCCTGTGATGGTTTATGTGCTAGTTTTTGCCATTCCTGTCGTTGTATCTACTAAGGTTACTGCATATTTGTTTGGGAGAGGTTTAAAGGTCCAATATAATCAATCTGTAGTCTATAATTAAATTTTTTGTATTCCAATTGTGGAGGGTTATTCTTGAAGATAAAATCTTAGTTTTGTTTGTGGGCATACAGTGCATTTCCTAAGTTCTTTCTTTATAGTGTTCCATGTAACCTTAATGTTTCTATCTGTGAACCACTGAAAAAGGCCATGTGTGCCTATAATTTCAAAATTTCCAGTGTTGTTACCGGGATGTCTGTCTCTGGGGTATCTTTAGTCATGTACCTTTAAGTATTATATTTCCATTATTTGCTCTTACTTTTCCAAATTCTATGCAACTTAATAGCTTGTATGTTAGAGAGTTTATCCACTGTATCATTATATATGCTAGCTGGATCTCCTTTATTTGTATGGGCTGATACATGAGAAACCAGAATCTTTATTTTGTCTGCTGCTTGAAATATAGATGTCCATATATCTTTGACCCATATATCTTTTCCATTAATTTGTAAATTGGTGGTTTTCCACTTTCCGGACCAGAGTGCTATGCCATTTGCTACACACTATGAGTCTGTAAATAATTGGATTTCTCTCATTTTCCATTCTAATGATTTTTCTACAGCTAGCCATGCTGCTATGAGTTCTGCTGTTTATGTGGATTTGCTTGTCCCTTCTTTGGTTAAAATAGTCCCTGTTTTAGGGTGGTATGCTGCTGCTTTCCATTTAATGGTCTTATTTTCTATAGTTGCACTGCCATCTGTAAACCATGCATTAGGTAGAGATGGTGAGAATGTGGGTCCCCAAAGGCCTATTGGAGTTTTTGTTACAGTTTGCGAATTCTTCATATTAGGTATGGGTACTAACGGTGATTTGGCTATGATTTCCGTTAGTCTATATGTTTGAACTTTCTGTGACCCTTCTTCCAAGAATTGCTTCAGATACCATAACCAAATCAAAACTTTGTCATTCCATGCAATACCTTTGGTGTCCTTTGGAGTCAGATTTGCCCAGTTCCTTAGAGAGATTGCTGTGTGTAGTTCCAATGTTTTAATAGTAGGGTATGCACTGACTTGTTTTAATGCTTCTGTGGCTGTCCATGCAATCTTCTCTATCAATGAGTATTTGTGTTCTGAGTATGGAAATTTCTTGGAATAAAATCCTATAGGTTGGTTGTTTTTTGTATATATGCCCCAATTACCACAACCATGTGCATATGCAATGTCTACAAAGACATGTTCAGGTATTATGCTAGGTGTGTATACTCAACTATATATTGTTGTAGGGTGTTAAAGGCCTCTTCTTGTGGAGCTGACCATTCAAAGTCTTTAGATTTCCTTGTCACATCATAGATAGGTTTTAAAATTAATTGTAATGATGGTACGTGGTTTCTCCAATATCCAATGCTCCTATAATTTGTTGTGCTTCCTTCTTAGATTTAGGTGAGGCCAAGTTAGCTAGTTTGTTAACCACTGTTTCTGGTATTTTGGGTCTAGTAGTGCTATTATTGGGCTATTAAGATAGCCTTGTGGCAGTCTGGTGAATCTATATTGTTTGTTGTTCTATGAGAATGATGTTATTTCTCTGCTCTGAGGATGTATGGGTATGCTAAAGAACATGTCCTGTAGATCAATGGTTGCATATACCTTATGGTTTGATGATGTAACTGCTTGTAAAGATGTCTGTTATAATGGGAAGATGTCCAGGTAGTAATGGGCTTAATTTATTTACATTTCTATAATCTACTGTGAATCTATGTGATCCATTGGGTTTGAGTACAGGCTATATGCGGCTATTGTATCTGAAAGTTGTGTGTTATTCAGTTATTCCTTCTTTCTCTAGCTCTTGTATTTTTTTCGTTATTTCTGTATGGCCATCTCTAATTGGATACTGTGGTGTCCAAGATGCCTTTATATTGGGTAATTTCACCTGTTCTGTATTAACTGCTGCTAAATGTATATTGGAAAATGTGGAAGGCAAGTTTTTAATTCTTTTCAATGGAATCTACTCAGGTAATATTTTTGGTAAAATATCCATTCCTAATATATTAATATCTTGTTCTATTACTACTATGTCAGCTACCAGGGGTTCTCTATCAAAAAGCTATATAAAGCATGTAGTCTTAAAGCCTTTGATTAGGAAATTAGCTATACCTATAAGGGAATGATTATATTTCCTAAGCTTATAACTTACTCCTATAATTGTTGTTTGACTGCCAGTATCCATGAGGAATCTAATATGTCTCAGCTTATTTTCATATCATATACAATCTATTATCTCCTGGTTTTGTTATGCATTTTATCTCCTGAACCTTCGTACTTGGTTGTTCTGTCCTGGTGTTTACCTGTTGTTCGGTCTGCCTTGTATTTATAATCTTTGTATGTTTGGCCTGGCCCCCGTGTTGTGGGGCCTCTGCCAGTTTCCCCTATTCCTACCCATAGAGGGCTGCCTTCTATTGTTGGATTTACTTTTGTATTGATTATTTGGCCTTCTATTGGATCTGTTTCTACTAAAGCTCCTGTTCCTGCTTATACTCCTTCTTCTGTTAATGTGGTTTTGTATATATGGACTCCTGTTTTTCTGTTGGAATGGTCTATTTGTGTACGGTTGTCTATATGTGTTATTCCTTCTGCTGTTTTGGATATTATATGAAAGGAAATTTTTGATTCTACATTTTTTGCCTCATTCAAGTAGTCTACCACTTTCTGCAGTTTCCATGCTTTGCATTACAGAGGTGAGTGTGAATCTTAAGTATTGAGGTGCTGATCTCACTATGATTCTCTTCATCTGGGGTATTTGTTTATGTAATGGGGTATTGGTTGTTCTAATGTTATAAAGCATGTAATATACTCCAAGTTTCTTGCATAGCTTGATAGGCTGTTTGTGTGTCTGCCAAGACACCTGTTGTTCTAAGGAACCTGCATACATTGTGGGGAATGCATATTCCCATGCCAATGCTATCCATTCAAAGATGGAGTTTTGTTCCAGTCTTTTTAGTTGGGATTCATGTACCAGTGCCTCACATAACTGCTCATTTTCTACCATAGATGCCACGGCATATATTTCATCTCCTGTAACTCTTATTCTGTGTGCTCCTCTTTCCCATAATTTGAGCACAAATTCCAAGTTTGAGTTTGCTCCTTGCACAAATCCAGCTCTTCACTGCTGCAGCTCTATTCTTGTAAAGGGTCTTATTTCCACTTCCTCATTGTTAGTAGCATTGCCCTCTCTCCTAGGAGTTTGTATTCTTCTAGTCTGTACTGGCATAGATTTGGTGAGATTGTTATCCCAGCTTACAGACCTATTTTTTAGGACTCTCCTGGCCAGGAAGCGTCCCCTTGTTAGATCACTATCCAGGGTTTCTATGGTTTTTAATAATAGGCTTGGTTCTTCTGATTTGGATGCCTTTCCTAAGCGTTCGCTTACCTGACATGGTTTGGTACCTGATACTTCTACTGTTTTCAGAGGAAATCCTTTCTTGCATATAACCTCTTCTACCCCCTTCCATGCTGATCCTGGCCTCAGTCCTTTTTCTTTGTTTTTATTGAATATCTTTTTAACTGCTTGCATGGTTTAGTATCCAGTTTAATATCTTAACTCTCTTTTTATGGATACACCACTCAAGACTACTCTTAGTTATCTTCTGGGGTGTTAATGCTATTAGTTTTTCAACCTGATTGTATAACCTTTTCTTCAGCCAGTTCATTAATCCTTTTTTATAATTGTGTCATACAGACAGAGGGTGTAGTTAACAGCCCATTCGTAGGGAAATATAATTGTATGATTAGCTTTCTCTCTTAAGTTAACTGTATATTTACATAGTTTTTGGTGGAATGTATAATGTCCAACTATTAGTATTCCTATCATCAAAATTAGTTAAGATGGTAAATATGTTGTCAACTATGCAGAACGGATGCACATCTTCATCGTTTTGCCATGGAACTGAAAAAAAAAAAGCATTCAGGAGTGCCTTCTACCTCAACTGTTGTGAGTGTGACCTGAGTGTGGTGCAAAAATAGCGCCTGCAGGTGATCACTCTCTGAGAGATTGCGCGTTCAGGGACAGATGCAACGAGACACGTTCCGTTTAATATACTTTATTTAACACGGCACTCAAATGGTATCAATATCACAATTCTCAAGGGATATGTCCTACAGATCACACTCTATTGTATCTCTATCCTATTTAGTCACACCACACACATACACTACACACATTCACTAACACATACACTAACAATTACACAGCACTTATAAACTAATCTTAATGCAATAAGCTTAAGGCAATAGGCAAAGGTAAGTAAGCTCATCGTCTGCTCACCAGCATCGTGTGATGTCCATAGCTGCAAGCAGTCACTCAGGTAGGTAGGTCGAGGGTCCCTGAAGGGGTGGTCCGGATGAGTGCGGTGTAGTTGCAGATGTCCTCTGGCTTCAGGGTGATGTGGCGGGACCTCGGATCGTTGTGGTTAGGCGATGGGAGCTGGTGCAGACTCTGGTGGGGAGTTGCTGGTTTTAATGGCAGGTCAAAAGGGGTTGCCAGAAGGACGGCGAGGAGGCATGCGAAGAGCGCTCTTCCATCGTGGCGCATGTGTCTGCTTTCTTGGCTCTAGGCCTCGACTTTTATCCTCTATTCCTGAGGTTCGGGCCTAAGTTACTTTCAATTACATCATCCTAATTAGTATTCAACTTTTGGTAGCACCTTACTCGGTTTGCAGGCTAAGTGTCTAGCAGGGTCTAAGCTCAACTTTGGTAACACCTTACAGCTGGTAGTCAGTTGTGCGTTTGAGGTTCCGTGGTACAGCGCAGGTGGCTGAGTTACGTCACTATGTGACTTGCGTTTGGGTGCTTGCTCCGGGTACTAGGCTACGACTCTGTCCACTTGGACAGCACCACTCCTTCGTCTGAGTTCGTAAGGACCTCCAGCCAAAGGCAGTTCAGCGCACGGCCTCTGGCTTGAAACCACAAAGGCGGGGTGAAGCGCCGCTGCCCCATTCAAGGAACCAGCCCCAGAGAGCCGGACGGGCGTCGGGGACGACCAGGCGCGCGCGCAGCGAGTTCCCGCCTCCCTCGGGGACGTCCGTGCGTACGTGCGCGCGCCGCAAATCTCCCTCCCTCAACCGCGCGACGCGAGGGCGGGGGCGCCGCGTGCGCGCGCGCTCTCGTGGGTTCGCTCGCTCGCTCGCTCTCGGCGGCCCCTCTCGCTGCGGCTGCGGCTGGGGCTGGGGGCGGCGGCGGCGACGCGGGCGGCGAGCGGCGCGGGGCGGTCCGGCGGGTTCAAAGAGGAAAACATGGCGGAAAACAAAGGCGGCGGCGAGGCTGAGAGCGGCGGCGGGGGCAGCGGCAGCGCGCCGGTAACTGCCGGGACTGCCGGGCCCGCGGCGCAGGAGGCGGAGCCGCCTCTCGCGGCGGTGCTGGTGGAAGAGGAGGAGGAGGAAGGCGGCAGGGCTGGCGCGGAGGGCGACGCGGCTGGGCCCGACGACGGGGGGGTGGCCGCGGCCTCCTCGGGCTCGGCCCCTGCTGCCCCAGCCCCTGCGGCCTCGGTGGGCCCTGGAGTTCCTGGGGGTGCCGTATCGACGCCCGCCCCAGCTCCGGCTTCGGCTCCCGCTCCGGGTCCCTCGTCGGGGCCGCCTCTGGGGCCGCCAGCCTCGCTCCTGGACACCTGCGCCGTGTGTCAGCAGAGCTTGCAGAGCCGGCGTGAGGCGGAGCCCAAGCTGCTGCCCTGCCTTCACTCCTTCTGCCTGCGCTGCCTGCCGGAGCCGGAGCGCCAGCTCAGCGTGCCCATTCCGGGGGGCAGCAACGGCGACATCCAGCAAGGTGAGCCCGAGGCCCTGGCCGACGTCCGGGCTGCAGGAGGACCTGAGCGTGGAGGTGCTGGGGCCCGGCGCGGTCCTGAGGGGCCTGCGACGCCCCGGACACGGCCCCGGGGGCAGTGGTGCAGAGCTGGAGCGCCCGGGATTCGGGGGGCCGAAGGGAGGGGTGCCGGCTGCGAGACGCTGGGGGAGGGGACTCTGGCCGCGAGGGAGGTCTGGGACGTGCGGGTGCCGGCACCACTCTGGTTCTGGAGAGGGTGCACCCGGCCGGGAGCGCCGAGGGGCTTGTGGGACCTGTTGTGAGTGGCGCCTTGGGTGGAAAGGCCTTTACCTGGAGAGGGGTGGTGGAGTAGGTAAGAGCTGAGGGCCATCATGATGGAAATTGACTTGTTCTTGGTTTGGAGAAAGGACTGCGGGTTAAATGGAGATAGGTAAAAGACTTCGGAAAGCTTGGGGCCAAAGAAGGCGCCTGTTTGAAAATAATTTTAAGATGACATTGGGAAGGAGAATCTCGGCAAGTGGTAATAATTGTGAGGGGGCCTGCGTGGTCAGGGAAAATCCTCAGGTTCAAGGAAGAAGGAGAAATGAACTTTGAAGGGAAAAGGGAGTTAGGGAGACCTGGGCGTGTATTTGTTTCATTTATTATACATTAATGAGCTTCTAGTGTTTGGAGACCATACTAAGTTTGAATAAAATACTCAACGAGGATCTCATTCACAGTCTAATAGAGAAAACAAATATATATCGTGCAGCAGTGGAAGCTGGTACTCGGTACCATGATTGTGGTACAGTGGAGGGAAGGTCAAGCAAACTTCACAGTAAAGGAAATCCTTGAGCAGGTTTCTTGAAGGGTGAGTACCTCACTGGGTTGGAGGGTAATGAGGGCACAGAGCACCTTCTATATCCTTGGAACTAAAGGATGTGTAAGGTGATTGGTGGAAGTTAGATTGGGTTGATAGGCTAAATAAATGGTAGTTCCACAATCCTTTTTCTGATACTCTTGGTCTAGGTGTGTTTTGGATCTCAAAATACAGTGTTTTGGAATTTTCCCTTTTCCTAGTAAGATTTCTTATGTAGTACTCTAGCACTGGTCTGGGTTAACTTTTTATTATCAAATATGCTAATGTTTCTGCAATGAAACACATGAACATTACACTGTTGAGATAAATGAACAGTAGCCTCCTGCCATTTCAAGTGTGTTTTGTTGCAAAGTTATGAAAACACTAAAATTTCAAAGCTTTTAAATTTTGTTTGTGAACCTGTACTAAAGGGTTGGTATTTATCCTGTAGAGTGCCCTGTGGACTAAAGGATCTTCCTAAAGGGCTTTATATTGAAAGGATGTGTTGTGATTCAGAAAGATTACTTGAAGCCCTGGAGAAATGGAGGCAGGGGGACCTTGTTAGAATATTGGCAGTAATCTAGGTAATCATTTGGAATGGGTAGTAAAGGACTGATAATGAGGTGCTACCAAAGGAAGCATTTTTGAGGAATGATAGGCATTTTGTGAAACATACTGAATTTGGATGTCTTCTTTGCTACTTTCTACTAATGGCTGGATAGATTAATTATTCTTAACCTCAATTTTCTCATTTATGAAATAGGGACAAAAATATACATCATAAAGCTATTGAGAGAATAAGTAAGAATGTGTAGTGACTAGCATATGGAGGGTACCAATGAAATGACAACTAATTTATTATTAGTAGTAATTGACTGTAAGTGGTCATAGAAAATGGAGAGGGCATTGAGATTGATGTGAGATGTTGGATGAATTCCAGGTTTCTTGTTTGGTGGGTTGTAGTTCTATTAATATAAGTAAAGAATTCAGTGCTGGAGATATAGCTCAATGGTAGAGTGCTTGCCTAGTATGTGTGAGGCCCTAGGTTCAATCTCCAGCACTTAAACAAAACAAAACAAAACAAAACAAAACAAAAAACCCAACAGGCACAAAAGCGTTTTTGGCAGTTTTGGTTTTGAAATATTGGGACACTCAGGCAAGAATATTAAGAATAAGGTTTTGGGGGTTGGGGATTTAGCTCAGTGGCAGAGCATTTGCCTAGCATGCGCACGGCCCTGAGTTTGGTCTGTAGCCCTGAAAAAAAAAAATAAAGTTTTGGCTGATAGAGAAGATAGTACGTGATAATAGGAGTATTGAGAGTAACTGCTTATGATTCCATGAACATAGTAAGACAGGTGGGATTCAATGTTCTTGTGAAAACCTGGGTTAGGTGAGAGATAAAGAGGGAATCCAAGATGTAAATTGTGTCTAATGTGATTTAGGGACTGAAGTTATAGAATTGGTTCTCAAATTTATGCAGGAGAGATAATAATAATGTGTAAATTCTCTCTTCAGTTCTCTATCATTTGTCTTTGAACTAGAATAAATAAGTGGAAGGGAGTGAATAGTGTCAAGTCTAGATAACATTGCTTTCTAAACAGTATCTAAAACAAATTGAGTGTGGAATCTGCCATGTTTTTAGGTAGACCTTATACCTTTTGGTGGTGACTTGTACCCAATGCTCTTGAAAAATGAGAGCAAGCAACACTGAAGGACACTGAATTTAAAGTTAGGAAATATAGTTTTGCCACTTAAAGGAGATTTATGCTGTTTCTGTTCCATTTCTATCTCACTGAATTAAATTTTGAATCTGAAATTGCTTTATAATTGAAATGCTTAAAAAATGCAAGGTGTTATTGAACAACTCATGTTTTCATCTTTTCTGTTCTTGAGAAAACATAGCTGGTACTTCAATTCACCATCTTTCCCAAGTGGTTCTGAAACAGTTATAAGTATAGTACCCTTTCTTTTCCTAACTAGTCTTTTTTCTGTTTCCTTTGATAAACTTACTCCCATGGTTTTGCTGTCTCTCTAGGTTGACAGTTCTCAACCTAGTGTGGTGCCTAGACCATCATTAGCAGCAGCAGCAGCAGCAGCAGCATCTGTTAAGAATGCAAATTCTTGGACCCCATGCCAGACCTTCAGACCAGCAGTGTGTTTTAACAAGTCCTCTAGGTGATTCTGATGCACACTTAAATTTGAGAACCACTGTTCTTGAATGAAGGGCTCCTCGCATCAAATGTGTCCTTAGAAAGGCTTTTTTTGACTACTCATTTTAAAGTAGTTCTTCAGGTGACTCTGTGACATATCGTTTTATCTTCTCAACACAGCTAAAATATAAATGTTTATTTTTATTTAATTGTCTCTTTTCCTACAAGAATATTATAGAATATATGTTCAATAAATAGCTTTCAAATGAAAAAGAATCACCTGGAGAGCTTATTAAAATGCTGAGTTTTTCTTTGATTTGATTTGGGGTTGACTCTCAGCCTTTTTTTTTTTGGTGGGGGGGGGTGAAATAGGCCTTAGTGCTTGCTAGGTAAGCACTCTACCCTCTGAGCAACATCCCCATCATTTTGACTCATGATCTTGCTAAGTTTTCCAGGATAGCCTTATACTTGTGAACCTCCTGCCCTGACTTCCCAAGTGGCTGGGATTCTAGGCATACACCATCTATACTTTTTGGTACCAGGGTTTGAACCCAGGGGCACTTAACCACTAAACCAAACCCCCACCTCTTTTTCTTTTTCTTTTTTTTTTTTTTTTTTTTTGAGAAGGTCTCATTAAGTTGCTAAGGCTGGTTTTGAACTTGATGTCCTCCTGCCTCAGCCTCCCGAGTTGTTGCAATTACAGGCATATACACCACTTTCATTTTTAATAAGTGTAATATCTGATTCCGGCGCACACTTTGAGAAACTTAGGTAGGATGCATTTGGTTCTGCTCTTAGGGAGCTATGTAACCCTTGGGAAAGGACCCAGGCAGGCTGTCCAGGTCTTCTATAGTATGAAGAGGCAGAGTTCCTATCCTGTAAAATTCTGATTCTATTATCTCATGTTAACTTTTTATATTTGAGTAAGTTTAGTATTAAGTTTATTGGGCGGGGTGGAAGAATCAACATAAAAAACTTTTATTTCTTAATTCTTCAGTTTATTGTGAAAAATCTGATATGGGAAGGGGAAGGGAATACCTCTGGGAATGTTATGAAGAGTACCTGTTCATTGTGTGTCTGTTACTCACAGACCATGATGAGCTACTCTGGAGAGTCTTCTGTTTGAGCCCTTGGAAGTTGTTTCTTTTCTTTTTTTTTTTTTTTTTTTTTAAAGAGGGGACAGTGAGAGAGAGGGAAAGAGAAGCAATCTTTATTTAGTTTTTCATGTGACTCATTCCTTGAACACTTCATTGTGTACATGGTGCTGGGGTTCGAACTCTTGTGCTTGTGCATGCCAGGCAAGCGCCGTAACCATAGAGCCACCTCTCCAGCCCCAGTCCTTGGAAGTTTTTACCCTAGGAGTTCATAATTATGCATAGCAGTTCTAGCTTCTGCATGGTGTGTCTGTTTGGGCATGTTGTAGGCCCTATGTTCTCTAATGTCCTATTTTACTGAAATAAGTTTAAGTACTGGGGATCCAACCTGGGCCTCATGCATGGTAGGCAGGGGCTGTACCACTGAGCTGTATCTCCAGCCCCTTGAGTTTTTGAATGGTAATGGATTTTCACATCAGCAACCAGCCATTAAAAGATGAGTCAGAGGAAGCCAAGGGCCAAACCTCTTCAGCCATCTAAAACTTACAATAATTTGTAAACTAATGTTATGAATCCTAAGTTTATAATGTCTAATATTGTGTATTAAATAATTCTTGTTAGAGGAATCTAATTGCTTTTGGAATTTCCTCATGTATGTTCCTCTCAGTGGATCCTAAATGAGAATACTTAACCGAAGTATTCTTTTTGTCTTGTCTTATTTATTTATTTATTATAAAATATTTTATTTATTTTGAGATTATATACTGACAATGAATATTATACTGGTTTTAAGATGACAAAGTTATAACACTTAACACCTTAAGTTTACAATTTACAACACCTTAAATTTACAATACATTGAGAAAGAATTGTATGTTCTTGAAGTATCAAGTTTTTTTTTTTTTTTTTGGTGGAACCCAGGGATTGAACCCAGGAGCACTGTACCACTGAGTCACAGACCCTGCCTGGTTTATTTTTCATATTTTATTAAGGAATTGGGTTATTGTACAGTTTATTTATTTTTTTAAACAGAGAGGGGAAGAGAGAATCAACTTTATTTTTTCATCTGGCCTTTGTTTATCCGACACTTAGCTGTGTATGTGGTGCTGGGGTTTGAATCTGGGTCCTTGCACATGCCAGCCAAGTGCTCCAACTGCTGAGCCACTGCTCTAGCCCCTTGTCTTATTTTTTTTGAGAGTGGGTCTCCCTCTGTTATCCAGGCTGGCCTTTAATTCCTGGTCTCAAGTAAGTGCTCATTCTGGCTCAGACTCCTAAGTAGCTAGGACTATAGATGCAAGTGCAAACACACCCAGGTACTAAGCAGAATGTGGTTGTGATGGTATTTCTGAGACCCTTTTAGGCTTTGCAAGATAAAGAGTGTTTTCATAACTATACTTTTTCATTATTTGCCTTATTTACGGTGTAGATGTGTGTTATAGGTGAAATAGCAATAATCGATGAAAGTGCTCACACTTTAGCATGAGTTAAGATAGTCGTTTTAGGGGCTGGAGCGGTGGCTCAGTGGTTAAGGTGCTTGCCTGGCATGCATAGGTACATGAGTTCAAACCCCAGTACCACATACACAACGAAGTCTCAGAGCAATGAAAGCTGTGTGAAAAACTAAATAAAAATTGATTCTCTCTGTCTCTCTCTCACTGTCCCGTTTTTCTTAAAAAAAAAAAAAAAAAGAAGAAGAAGAAAAAAAGATGGTGGCTTGAAATTATGCTAAAAGTCATTGTATTTTTCCTGCCACATGGTTCCAAGTTGAATTAACTACCCTTTTTTAGCAGGAAAGGGAATAGGGGATTGAACCCAGAGGTGCTTAACCACTGAGCCGCATCCATAGCCCTTTTTATTTACTTTTTAATTTTTGAGAGTGAGTCTTGTGAAATTGCTTAGGGCCTTGCTAAATTGCTGAGGTTGGCCTTGAATTTGTGATCTTTCTGCCCAAACCTCCCAAGTCGTTGGGATTCCAAGCATGTGCCACCATGTCTAGTGAATTAGCTTTTTTTTCCCCATGTAAAATAATTTTTATTTGAATGACAGACTGGTTTTTAGGCATGGGTATTTGGCAGCCATTTTCTAAAAAAAAATGAATGAATTGAGCCTGTCACTTCCAGGAAAACAACTGATATTATATGTTGCCAATGATAAAGTCGAGCTTTGAAACGAAAATTAGAATTTTGGAAAACTTGTATTTGCTTCTATTGAGTTGACAGTTTTTCAGTATTTAAATTATTTTTTTAATGAGGTTGGTAATGATATTAATGAATATGCATTTTTGTTTTTTGGGGGGATAGAACAAAATGTCAGCATTTGAAGATGTATATAACTTATGGAACCAATATTTGCTTTTCTTTTCTTTTTAAAGAGAGGGACAATGAGAGTGAAAGAAAGAGAATCAGTTTTATTTAGTTTTTCATGTGGCCTTCATTGCTGTAAGACTTTGTTTTGTACGTGGTGCTGGGGCTCAAATTTGCGTACGTGCACATGGCAGGCATGTGCTGTAACCACTGAGCCACTGCTCCAGGCCTGAACCAATGTTTTCTAAACAGCCTATCTGTAATGTTAAAAAAACATGCGTAGGAATGAGTCAGAGTGCAAAGCAGACCAATAAATAGATTTTTTCTTGTTTTTTAAAGAGAGAGGGACAGAGATAGAGAAAGAATGTTTCATTTAGTTTTTCATGTGGCTTACATTGCTCCAAGACTTAATTGTGTACATGGTGCTGGGGTCCAAACTTGCATACACCCTGTCTTAAATAAACAAAAATCCTCAGTTGAAATACAGAAGCATGTATCTAGATATCTTCTAAAATAGACATTGAAGAGATAGAAAAAATCTGGGACAATGCCACTCTTACGTGTAGATACTTTTTGTGGTTTTGAAGATTGAACCCAGGGCCTGGCACGTGCTAAGCATGTGTGCTCTTACCACTGAGCTGTAGTCCTAGCCCATATATTTTTTTATTTTGGAAAATATTTTTTTATAAAAAGTTTTATTTGATCATTGTTTTAGTCAGCTTTTCATTGCTGTGACCAAAGTACCAGATAAGAACAATTTAGAAGAGGGAAAGTTTATTTGGGGCTCAGTTTCAAGGTCTCACTCATTGACAACTGACTCCATTGCTCCAGGCCCAAGGCAAGGTATCACATTGTAGAGGAAGGGCCCATTGAAGGAAAACTGCTCCCCTCATGGCAGGGTCAGGAAGCAGAGAGGGAGGAAGGGGCCGCAGTGAAGAATAGCTCTTCCAGGGCACACCCCCAGTAACCCACCTTCTCCAGCCGCACCCTACCTACAGTTAACTGTCCAGTCAATATATTCAAACTAGGATAACCTGATTAGGTTATAGCTGCCATAATGCAATCATCTTACCTCAGAATATTCCTGCATTAACAAGAGCTTTTGGGGGATACCTCATATCCGAAACATAAACTTATGAAGAGATGCTGCTGCCAGTGATTGTTATTCTGTGTGTGTGTTGCACCGGGGGTTGAACTCGGCATTTACATACTAGGCAAGCACTCAACCAACGAGCCATAGCCTGAACCCTTTTTATTTTATTTTGAGACAGGGTCTTGCTAATATGTCCAGGGTGGCCTTGGGATCCTCATGCCATGCCTCCTGAGTAACTGGGATGATAGATGTGCTTTGCCATGCCCAGTAAGAGCTCATTTTTTTTTATTTTTCTCTTTTTGAGCTTATTTTTAAATGAATTAATAAAGTATTAAATTTTCTGCTTCAATTTGTAATGCTGTACATACTGATGGCAATAATGATGTAAGAAAAAGCTCTGTTCTTTTAGTAATTAAGAATGTAATTAATGTAAAAGGGATCTTGAGACCAAAAAGTTTGAGACCTACTCCCTTGAAGGACAATAAGAGAGTGATAATTTAGATTCATCAGGCCAGTGGGAAGAATATTAAATTATAGAACAGTAGGAGATGGCAAATTTATACATTTGTAGTCTTTAGTTTTAGGTTACCCATCAATATAGAACCTACCCCCCAATAGAGTAAAAATGAAGAAAGTACTTATGAACTGAAGTTGTATTTTCATGAATAGCTCACTGTAGATGTGATTTTTTTTTTCCATGTTTATGACCATCACTGTATTTTGCTGAGGCCAAGTTCAGAGGCTGGGCTCAAGGAGGTAGATAATTAACCTCAGTCTCTTCTGTGGCCACAACTGCCCCTTTATCCCTATTGGATCCAAGGGGAGGTAAGAAAAAGAGTAAGAATGAATGAACACAAATACATAATTTTCAGAAAAATATGTAAAATTGTGCCCCATTGATATAAATAATATGCCCTATGTGGTAATAATGAGCAGTACTTTGCGCATGTATGTGTGTGTTGGGGGATGCTAGAGATTAAATGTAGGGCTCGTGCATGTTAGGCAAGTTCTCTACCACTGAGTTATATCCCCAGCCCCAGCAATACTTTTTGGATCCTTATTATATATGGCTTATGTTCCTTCTATGAATTATTTGTCCATGTGTTTTTATTTTTCTTTAAGTTACTTCCTTTTTTTTTTTTTTTCTCTTTCTTTTTTGGTACCAGGGTTTGAACCCAGAGAGGCTTAGCCATTGAGCCTCCTCCCCAGCCCTTTTTAAAATTTTTTTATTTTGAGACAGAGTCTCACCAGATTGCTCAGGGCCTCGCCACTGAGGCTGGCTTTGAACTTGCAATCTTCCTGTCTCAGCCCCCCAAGCTGCTGGGTGGGATTATAGGTGTGCACCGCCACACCCAGCAATTACTTATGTTTTTATTTTATTTTACAATTATTCTTTATAAGTTTTGTACATTAATCTTTTGTTGTTTACGTAAGTTGATTTATTCTGTGCTTATAGCTTGGTGCGGTTTAGTCAGCTTCCAAGCTAGCCCCTTGTTCCTTGGTTCCTGGTATTTATTTACTTCAATGAGTTCTGCCCACAGTTTTTCAGGGCTGATCTCTGTGACTAAGAGAATACAACAGAATCAACAGTGACTTCTGAGGCTGGATCATTAAAGTCTTAACAGCTTTTTCCTTGTTCTTTGGATCCCTTGTTCTTGGGACAAAACAGCTGCTATTTTCTGAGGACACTATAGCAGTCCTTTAACAGTGCCCATGTGGAGAAGAACTGAATGTTTCTGTCAATACCCAGCCCCAATTGCCATATGAATAAGTGATTTTGGAGGTGGCTCTTCTAGCCTAGTCAGATTTTCAGATGATTGTAGTCCTGGCTCATGTCTAATGCAACCTCATTAGAGGTACTGACTCAGAACTGCCTGCCCAGGCCCTCTTAGATTCCTATTTAAAAGATACTTTTAGAAATAATTATTATTGTAAGCCACAAAGTTTTGGAATAATTTGATATACAATAGATAACTGATACACTTGACTTTTACTTTATAGAGAGCTGACTTCACATTTGAGTGTTTTAAAAATTTTTAATCAGTCCATGCCCCCCCACCCCCATGCAGTACTGGGGATTGAACCTAGCTAGTGGCACTCTACCACTGAGCTACATCCCCAGCCCTTTTTATTTTTTATTTTGAGACAAGGGCTCCATTAGTGGCTGAGGCTGACCTTGAACTTTGATCCTCTTGCTTTGACATCCTGAGTAGCTGGTATAGGAATCTGCCATTTTTCCTTTATATATATATATATATATTTTTTTTTTAAGTGAGAGGGATATTGAGATAGAGAAAGAAACAGTTTTATTTAGTTTTTCATGTGGCTTTCATTGCTCTTGACTCTTCATTGTGTACATGGTGCTGGGATTCAAACCGTGTACTCACGCATGCCAGATAAGCGCCACAGGTGCTATAACTGCTGAGACACCACCCCAGCCCCCTTTATTTTTTATTTTGAGGTAAGTCTTGCCAGGTGGCCCAGGCTGACCTTGAATTTGAGATCCTGTCAGCCTCCCAAGTTGCCAGGCTCCCACCCTCCACCCCTTGTTCAATCCCTAGTACCAAAATAAAAACATAACCCCCACCAAAACAATCTTAATTGGATGGCAGGTATATAGCTCTGTGGTATAGTATCTTCTTAGGATGTGGGTAGACCTGGATTTGAGTCCCAGCACTGAAAGCATCCATTCTGCAGTCCACGGATCAAGAAGTAACTTCAACTTTCAAGTTTTATTATTTAAACAAGACATTTTGTAAGGTTATAGCCGCCATAGATAGTAATTGCTTTGATATATCAGGTCAAAGTATGCTGAAACCCTTTTGCAAAGGATTCATTATCCTGATGCCATTAAGAACATTTGTGATTCATGTGAGGTGGTCAAAATAACATCATCAAAAGTTTGAAGAAGTTGATTCCAACACTCAAAGGGATGTCTTCAAGTGGTCCAAGACTTCAGTGGAGGATGTAACTGCAGATGTGGTGGAAATAGCAAGAGAACGAGAATAAGAAGTGGAATCTGAAAATGTGCCTCAACTGCTGCAAACTCTTGATAAAACCTGAATGGGTGAGGAATCACTTTTTATGAACAAAGGAAGTGATTTCTTGAGATGGAACATACTTCTAGTAAAGGTGTTACAAATATTGTTGGAATGACAACAAAGGATTTAGAATATTATAAAAAGTTAGCCAACAAAGCAGCAACCAGGATTGAAAGGACTAACTATAACTTTGTTTTTTAAGATGGGGAGTCTTATCAAGCATGGTGTCACATGTCTGTAATCCCAGCATTTCAGAAGGCTGAAGCAGGAGGATCACAAGTTCAAGGCCAGACTGGGCAACTTAGAAATGTCTCAAAATAAAAAAATAAACAAAGGACTAGAGATGGAGCTCAGTGGTAAAGAACCACTGGGTCTAATCCCCAATACTGCAAAAAAAAAGATGAGATATTTTTGCTGGTGCCGGGAGAATCTAAACCAGGACCTTGCACATGCACATTACACTAGGCAGATGTTTTACCACTGAGCCATTCTCCCCACACCCCTACCAGGTTAGTTTTGATAGGTATAGAATTCTTGGTTGGCATTGTTTTCTTTTACCACTTTAAATGATGTCATCCCACTGCCTTCCTAGTCACTTATTTCTGCTAAGTTTACTGTTAATCTTGTCCTTATTCCTTTGCACACCATGAATCATTTTTGTCTTTTTATAAAATTTTCTTGTGTTTGGTTTTTAGCAGTTTAACTATGTATACCTTTAAAAGATTAAGTTTATGCTCATTATTTATTTATTTTTGCAGTGCTAGTGATGGACCCAGGGCCTTACACATGCTAGGCAAGCACTCTGCCACTGAGCTACATTACATCCCCAGAACTTTTATTATTTTTGAAACAGGGTCTTGCTGTGTTGATTTGCTCTCCTGCCTTAGCTTCCTGAGTTGCTGGGCTTGTAGGTGTGTCACTGTGCCTGGCCTCTGGTTAATTTTTATAATAAGAACCACAGAGGCCAGATATTTTCCTCTGTATTTTATTTTGAACTATTTCCCCCTGTATTGCCCCCTATATTTTGGGGATTGAACTCAGGGGTGCTTTACTACTGAGCTACATCATTGTTTCCTAATTAGCAATTATTTTATGTTATTGAATTTGCAGTTCATCTTTTTAGTAAATATAGTTGTTTTGGGTGGTGCTGGGCAAGCACTGAACCTGTGAGTTATATCCCAGCCCAGTAAGTCATCTTCCTATTTTTTTGGGGGGTTATTGAATTATGTCCATATGTATGTAGTCAGCAAAATCTTGTTTTGGAGACAGGGTCTGACCTTGTTACCTACACTGGTGGGTCTCTAGTGATTCTTCCTGTAGCTTGTAGCTTCCCAAGTGCTGAAACTAGAAGCATGTGCCAAACGCTACCTAGCTAGTAAAATCTTTAATTTTTGGAATTTTCCCCATGTTAGTCACCTTTTCTTTGCTGTGATCAAAATACCTGACAGGAACAATTTAGAAGAGGAAACATTAATTTTAGCTCTCAGTTTTAGAGGTCTCAGTCTATGGCCAGCTGACTCATTTGCTCAGGATCTGAAGTGAAGTGACAGAAGGGTGTCGATAAAGAAAGCTACTTACCTCATAATAGCCAGGAAACAGAGAGAGTGTGAGGCAACAGGGACAAAATATAAACCCAAAAGACATGCCCCCAGTGACCTCCTTTCTCCGGGCAAGCCACACTTGCCTATAGTTACTACCCAGTTGGTCTATTCAAATAGGTTGCAGCTGTTATAATCTGATCATTTGACCTTAGAATGTTCCTGCATTAACAGAGAAGCTTTTGGGGGACTCCTCATATTCAAATCAAATACATGATTATAGTTTTGTGGACATAATAAAAGGTGATTTTTCTAAGTTAAAAAATTCCTTTTACAGATTCAGCTTTGGGGTCAGATACTTTTTGGCCAATTTTTTTGTGTCTTGTCTATATGCTGCTGAGGTTTGAACCCAGGGCCCATGCCAGGTAAACAGTTTACCACTGACTTACACACCCAGTGCTCAGATTCATTTTGTAATGCCATAAATGCTCAAATTTTAGAAAGGCAAGATTGTACCTAAATTTCTATCAGTGTTTATGGTGATACTCTCCTCAAATTCCTTCATATTTATACTAAATGGGGCAACTAAAAATATAAATTAAATAATTTATTCCAGTTGAGAGGTTTTTTTGTTTTTTGCAGTAGGGGAATTGAACCCAGGACCTCAAGTGTCACTAAGCAAGTACTCTACCACTGGGTGACATCTCAGCCCTTTTAAATTTTGTTTTGTGACATGGTCTCACTAAGTTTCCCAAGCTGGCCTTCAATTTATGATCCTCCTGCTTTAGCTTCCTGAATAGTTGGGATTATCAGTGTACACCCCTGTTCCTATTCAAGTTCTGCATTTTTTGACTAAATGTATTTTGAAGCTAAACATATCAGAATTTTTCTGTATTTCAGAGATTGAATAAGGAAATGTGAACTTGAACATTAAATTTTTCATTTAATATCATATTTGTGCATTTTCATTTGTTTTTGCTTTTTGTTTGTGGATGCTCTCCTGTGTGTTGTATCTTTATTTTTTACTTTTTGGTACTAGAGATTGAATATGGAAGTACTTTACCACTGAGCTATATTTTATATTGAGGCAGGAGTAGCTCAATCAGGTCTTCAGTTTGTGATCCTCTGCCTCAGTTGTCCAAATAACTGGATTACAGATGTGCCATCCTGTATATATCTATCTATATCTTTTTTTTTTTTGGTACTGAGGATTGAACCCTTGGACTTGTGTGTGCTAGGCAAGTATTATACCACTGAGCTACATTCCAACCTCCCCTTTTAAAATATTATTTTTTGAAACAGGGTCTTGCTAAGTTGTGCAGGAGGACCTCAAAATGTTTGATCCTCCTGCCTAAGCCTCTGGAGTAGCTGGAATTACAGGCATGTGCCATTATATTTGGCCATTTCATAAAATTCTTGAAAGTTTGATTGTATCGTTCATTATTTCATAATATTCCTCTTTGTCCAATTTAATGCATTTTGACTTGAATTTAGATTTAATTAATGCTAATATTTCTATTCTCTTATTTTGTTTTGCATTTGCTGGTATATTTTCTTCATTAGTTTTTTTTTTTTTTTTTAAAGAAAGGGACAGTGAGAAAGAATCAATTTTTTATTTAGTTTTTCATGTAACTTTCATTGCTCCAACACTTCGTTATGTATGTGGTGGTGGGGTCCTTGCTCATGCCAGGCAAGTGATGTAACTGTCAAGCCACTGCCCCAGCTCCATCTATTAAGCTTTTTATTGTATATTTTTGTGGGGTACAGTACTACAGTTTGGTATATTTGTACTGCATGTAATGATTAAAACAGGGTAATTGGCCTATCTCAGATTTATTGTTTCTATTTGTTGGGAACTTTCAGCTTCTAGTCATTTTGAAATATGTCTTAAATTGTTGTAGACTATAGTTATCTAACTGCGATAGAATATCAAAACTCATTCTTTCTGTCTGTTTTCATTTACTATTATTGGTTCCACCCTCTTTCATGTCTGATCTCTAATGACCAGTATTCCATTTTCTTTTATAAAAGGAGAATGATTGTTTCAGCTTTCACAAAGGAGTGTCTTTCTGTGCTTGCCTTATTTCACTTGACATGTGTCCTCCGGTTTCATCCTTATTGACACAAATGACAGGATATTTGTTTTTCTTTTTTCTTTTTGGTGCTGGAGATTGAACCTAGGGCCTTGTAGATATGCTGGGTAGGTACTGTGTATCACTGAGCTACATTCCCGCTTCAGTTTAATTCTTTTCTATGGCCAATAATATTCTACACTATATATGTACATTTTCTTTTATCCATTCTTCCATTGAAGGACACTTTGATCCCATGTCTTGGGTTATGTGAATAGTGCTGCAATAAATTTGGAAGTATATGTGTCTGTTTGACATAATGATTTCATTTCCTAAACTGGGTATTCCCAATATTGGGATAAATGGTCATAAGGTGGCTTTATTTGTAGCTTTTTTGGGAACCTCCATACTATTTTCTATAATGGTTATACTAATCTACATTCCCACCCAGTATAGAAGAGTTTCCCTTCTATACTGACTCACCAGCATTGTTATTTTTTGTTGTCTTGATAATAGCCATTCTCACGGGAGTGAGGTAACTCATTGTTGCTTTGAATGATAATATTGAACCTTATTTCATATGCTTTTTGGTCATTTGTATGTCTTTTATTAAGTTTCTTTTTTTTTTTTTTTGGTACCAGAGATTGAGCCCAGGGGCGCTTAACCACTGAGTTACATCTCCAGTCCCCTTTTTTATATTTTATTTCAAGACAGGGTCTTGCTAAGTTGCTTAGGACCTCACTAAGTTGCTAAGGCTGGCTTTGAACTTGTCATCTACCTGCCTCAGCCTCCTGAGTTGCTGGGATTACAGGCAGGTGCCACTGCATTAGGCCATTTGTATGTCTTTTGAAGATTGTTTATTCAGATAATTTGCCCATTTGTAATTTATTTATTTGCAGTGCTGGGTGTTGGATCTGGGGCCTTGTTATGCTGATCAAGCATTGTACCACAGAGACACCCCCTCAGCCCTCATTTGCCCTTTTAAAAATTGGATGGTTATTGTTATTATTATTAGCTGTTGAATTGTTTTGAGTTCTGAATATTAATTCCTTGTCAGATGGTTGGTTTGCAAATACTTTTTCCCATGTGGAGACTGTGAACATATACTCTTATTTAGTTTGCTATGCAAAAATCTTTGTTTGATACAATCTCGTTTGTCTATTTTTGTCTTTTGTAATTACATCTTAAAATTTGATCTTCCTGGCTACTAATTTGCTTCTTAAGAGTTGCCATTCCTTTTTTCAGGTCTTCTAACTTTTCTACTGTAGAAGTCATGTTTATTTGTAATTTTAATTGCATTTCTCAGAGTTCTTAGTCCTTTTTTTTTTTTTTAAATCAATTTTGTGTATCTTTCCATCTGGCCTTTGTTTTTCCAACATTTAGTTCTGTATGTGGTGCTGGGGTTCTAACCTGGGTCCTTCTCATGCCAGGCAAGTGCTCTACTGCTGAGCCATTGCTCCAGCCCCCCCCCCCCCCCCCAGAGAGAGACAGTGAGGAGGGGAGAAGGGAGAGGGAGAGAAACAATTTTTATTTAGTTTTTCATGTGCTTCAAGACTTTGCTGTGTACATGGTTCTGGGGTTTGAACTTGCGTACTTGCGTACTCGCGTATGCCAGGCTAGTGCCGCAACTGCTGAACCACTGCTCCAGCTCCCCTTTTTTTCCTTTTTTAAACTCAAGTTTTTTGTCTCTTCCTCAGTTGTCACTACCATTGCCATCTCATCCCCTTCCCCCTCCTGCATTAGCTCTGCCTCAGTAGGAATCTCCCATCTTGTTCTGATGGTTCAGCTTGGTTTCCCCCAAGTTACTGAACCTCCTTAAATGGTATGTACTTGTTCTTTGCCTGTTCATGAGTATGGCTCCCTTTATGGGGGTCAAGTTTGGCCATGATAGTGTGGTTAGACCATAGTAGACAAGATGCACTTTGTTTCTTCAGCTCTGTACTGAATGCCTTTTCAAATCAAATGTCTTTTCCCCAGAGTTAACAGTACCTCACTGTTACAGCGGAGGTTGGAGAAGCAAACCTTTCATGACTAATTGAGCCTGTTAGTGCAGAATTTAAATGCCCTCCTAAAGAAGGTAGTAAATGAGCAGTATGCTGGATCCAGGCAGCCATGGAAGTTTGGGTCTTCATAGTTACAGACCCAGGCTCCACTGGGTCTTTATGGTTCCCTCCCTCTCTCTAAAATAAGAGAAAAGAAACCTAGTTGCATGCAAGTTTACAAACACATGTGCACATGCAGACCAAAGCCCTCTCTTCTGTGAAAGAATTATGTTTTCCATTTGGTTTAGTGAAAAATCAATTATTTGAAGTACTCAGTAAACTCTCTGTAAAGGACCAGATAGTAAATATTTTAGGCTTTGTGGGCCACATATAATCTTTATAGCTTTTTCTTTTTTCTCTCTTCCCCCTTAGAAATATAAAAATCTGGGTTGGAGTGGTGGCTTGGCATGCGCAAGTACATGGGTTCAAACCCCAGCACCCACATACAAAACTAAGTGTTGGAGCACTGAAAGTCATCTGAGAAACTAATAAAAAAAAAAAAAGGTTGATTCTCTCTCTCTCTCTCTCTGACTGTCCTCCTCTCTTTAAAAAAAAAAAAAGGGACAGTGAAAGAGGTGCCTATTGTTACGTGCAAATAGGGTAGAAGTAGAGAGGAATGGAGGTAGGTATATGGTGGAGAGAAAAATTATCGTAAAAATGATTGTACCTATGGAACCAACCCAGATGCCCCTCAATGGATGAATGGTTCAGAAAACTCTGGTATACACACACACACACACACACACACACACACACACACACAATGGAGTTCTACTTAGCTATTAAAAACAAGGTAAATGGATGGCATTGGAAGAAATGATGCTGAGTGAAGTTAGCCAAACCCAGAGAGTCAAGGGCCAAATGATATCCCCCATTTGTGGAGCCTGGACCTAAACCCAGGCTTGGGAGTAAGGTACACAAACTCATGTATTAGATCCATAAAACAAAAATGCAAAATGTTAATATTTATGAGATACAGTTACAAGATGCTTCATATTTAAACAAGTTATGCTGCATACCTATACAAAAACGTAAATGTTTAATCCCATTGTCAAATATATCAAAGTGTATAACAAGGGATGGTAGGAAGGGAGGAGAAGGGGAAATGTTGGAACTGAGATAAAGTAACGTACATTCCAAGCAGTTATAAATGTCACTGTATATACTGTAGCCATATATATAAAAATGTTTTTCATAGGTATAGGAATTATGTTGCTGTATTAAGGTTTTTTTTTTTTTTTTTAGGAACAATAAAAGGACCCAGAAGAAAGGCAAGGGATCAGGGGACGGGAGGAGGGAGGTAGAGGGATGCGTGTGGGGGGGATATTGAACAAATTGTATTGCTGAATTGTTTGCATCTAGGAATATGTGACAACTAATTCCATCATTGTGTGTAACTATAATGCACTAATAAAAAATACATATAAAATGATTGTACCTTTCAGATTTAGGAATTTTTAATATCTCCTGAGAAATCTTATTTTCTCCAGCCCCCCCCCCCCGATTCCCTAGGTAGTTTAATTCAGATTTTTAAAACTCAACCCACAGGACTCTTTCTCATCACTTGGACTAACCTCCCACTTAAGTAATTAGGGGCTATAATTGATAAATTCCCTCAACTGCCTTTTCCACCTGAAAATGTATCTGTATTTTTTCATTCATAATTATTTTCTAAGGGAAAGGAGATGGAAAGTTTTTTTTTTTTTAAGAGGGATAATGAGAGAGAAAGAATCAGTTTTATTTAGTTTTTCATGTGGCTTTCGTTGCTCTGTCACTTCGTTGTGTACATGGTGCTGGGGTTTGAACCCGCATCCTCGCACATGCCAGGCAAGTGCTGTAACCACTGAGCCACTGTTCCAGCCCCTGAGGGAAAGTTTTGAATGACTGCTGGAGGGTATCAGCAAGATGAAACTAGGGTTAAATAAAAAGATTCTTAGGTTCAGCCAAGAGTCAGCTAACATTTAAACATAGTATGTAAAGCTAAAAGTAAATGGATGCAGTGATGGCAAGTTGATCATAAATGGTTAATGGAAAAGCAGCTCGGTGGTTCTTTCAGTTACACATATATGTTTGTGTACTTGATTTTGATGTTAGCATCTTGTACTTGAGATTTGCAGTTGAAAATGTTGGAAAGCTATCTTCTAATTTTCTAAATCTGAAACCTTCTCTTCTTACGGAAGACTTACAAATATTGGTATACGCAAGGGTACTATCCTTTTTTTTTTCTCTTGTTGGCATTGTTCAAGATTGAACTCAGGGCTTTGTGCATGTTGGGCTCTACAGCTAGCTATATCCCAGTCTCAGGTACTCATAACCGCACATTAGATTTGGATTATTTACGTACTGGAGGTTCTTTTTTTTTTTGTCAGTTTCTTTTTTTTTTTTATTAGATGTATATAGAGATACAATTGAGGGGGAAACATTATCAAGCCATCAATAACCACTGTATATATATATTTAGTTATCCAGGGCTAATGCCAAATCATGGATGCCCAGCTTGGTTTCTCCTGTTGCTGTTTCACCCAGAACTCCTGTGTTAAATGGGTTTCTGGTAGAGGAATGAGATCTGCTTCTGAGATGATTCCCCCATATTCCCACCCTCCACGTACTGGAGGTTCTTTACACACCTTTCAGATTCATAACTGTGCTAGTTAAATATAATCTATCAAAAAGCTAAATTTTCCCCAAAACACTTTTCTCTCATTCTGAGTAACTGTATAATTTTTCATGAATTACCTACACCAGAAACTTGAGAATCATCTAGAATTTCTGCTTTCTTCTTTTGCTATAATTACTACTCCATCGTTCATTATATTCAGTTGATTCTGACTCATCTTTAATCCTCTACATTATGATTATGATTCTTAGTTTAATCTCATTTTGTAATTAATAGACTATGGACCAACTTTTTAATTAGGAAGATAGGTTAACACAGTTTTTAAGATCTCATGCTATAATAAAGAAAATGGAGTATTATTTGGCTGTAAAGAAAAATGAGATTTTCGCATTTGGTGGTAAATGGATGGAACTGAAGACTTCCTAAGTGAAATAAACCAGACCCAGAAAGTCAAAGGTTGAATGTTTTCTCTGGTATGTGGAAGCTAGTCCAAAATAAGGGGTGGGGGGAAGGGGGAGAATTCCATCAAAATAGAAGAAAAAAATCAGTGGAGTAGAGGAAGGGAATTGAGATAGAAGGTGGAGGGATGGGATAAGAGAACAGTGGAAAGAATCTGACTTAACCTTCCTATGTATGTATATGAATATGCTATAGGAGTCTCATAATTATGTGTATATACTCAAGACACTAAAAATAAATCTATAAATAAATAGCAGAAAGATAATAGAGGGGAGGGAGGAGGGGATGGAAAGGAGAAGTACTGGGGACTGAATTATAACAAATTATATTCCATGCTTTTATAATTACATCAAAATGAATCCTAATGTTATAACAGTATAACTAAGAGAACCAATTTTTTAAAAGTACTGTAGACCCACAAATCTTGGTTTCAGATGTTGCCTATCCTCATTTATACCACTATGTGTCCCTGAGAGTCTTTCTGAACCTCTTCTCATCAGGGTGCATAGCATTGAACCCACTTTAACAGGGCTGTTAGGAGGACTAAGTAAACTGATACATAATAGATTTTGTAGTAAAATTTTGTATTAATACATATATAAATGTAATTTGACCATGATTGATTCCTATCTTAAACATAGCCCTCATTCTCAAATGGGGAATTAAAATTGTTCAGTGAGGGCAGAAATGCAGGATATAGCAAGGTTGGCGTGGGAAATATGAGAAAAGGGACATGGGTAGCAGAAAGAAAGTTCTCATGTCCACGGAAGTTTTAAAAGTAATTTTTGTGAATCAAGCAAAAAAAAAAAAAAAAGCACTTAGAAGGTGGTTTTTTGTTTTGTTTTTGGTACTAGGGATTGAACCCAGGGACCTTTACCACTGAGCTGCATACCCTGTCCTTTTTAATTTTTCGTTGAGACAGGTTCTTGCTAAGTTGCCAAGGCTGTCGTTGAACTTGTGATCCTTTGTCTCAGCCTTCCAAATTGCTGGGATTACAGGTATGTGCCCCTGCACCCAGCAATTCTTTGCCTGTGTTTTAGAAGAGTTATTTTCAAAGTACGGTCCCCACAGCTGCAGCTTCAATTTGGCACCCAATTGTCTTAATTTCAGAAATTTGTTGTTGGCTGGTTGAGAAGGCTTCCACAGATTATATTAACCTTCCAACAACTTGACTTTTTTATGTGACTCAACTTCCAGGTTCTCAGTTATTGGGTTAAGTTAAGGTTTTATTGTATTTTTTCCTTTTATTTCCCCCCACTCCATGGTGCTGGGGATTGAACCAATAACTTGGTTAATGCAAGTATTCTACCACTGAGTTAGATCTCCAGCCCCACTGCTCCTTCCCCCACCCCAGGACCCCTTGCTTACTAGACAAGCACTCTATCACAGGGCTATATCACCATTCCGTTTTTAAATTTTATTTTGAGACAGGGTTAGCTAAGTTACCCATGCTATCTTCTAATTTGAGATTCTCCTGCCTCAGTTTCCGAAGTTGCTGGGTCTCCCCCCCCAACCCCCCTCCCGTTCCTGTAGTTGTATAATAAACAATAAACCTGGAGGTAATTTTATAGTGCTTGTGTTTTGACTATAGTTTGTCACATGAGGTTATGAATGGAATTTTCAGCTTGTGATCTCATGTTGGTTATCAAAGTTTTGAATTTCAGAGCATTTTAGCTTTTAGATTTTTGGATTAGAGATAAACTGTGTTACTCATGCTATCTTTGGTGCTATCTTTTACTAGTGAGGTTTGCTATTAATCTGTCCTCTATTGCTATAACTTATTTCTTTTCTAGTGTTTAGGACTTTTTTTTTTTTAAAGGGTTTCCCCTTTTATCTTTGATTTGTATACTGTGTCCCAGTGTACATTTATTTCTGTTTGTCTTGCTCAGGATTTAAATTGTAATCTGAAGGCTCATTTCTTCAGTTTAGAAATTTTTAACCATTATCTCTATCCTTGATGAACTTCTAGAATTTCTATTTGACACATACTAGAATTTCTCATATAGGAGCTTTTCTTTTTTCTTTTTTTTTTTTAACCACTTTCCATCTTTCCTCTCTGTGCTGGGTTTTGTAAGTAGTTCATATCTATTTACCTTCATAATGTTCTCTTCAGTTATCTCTTGCTTACTATTCAACCTGAGTTTATCTTCTTTGACTCTTTTTCACATCTGTCCATTTTCATAGATTTTGAAGATTATAGCTCTGAAGATTTTACACAAATTTCATCTTTCAGACTGCTTTATGTATCTGTAGTTTCT
This sequence comes from Aplodontia rufa, assembly GCA_004027875.1. Classification (NCBI taxonomy): domain Eukaryota; kingdom Metazoa; phylum Chordata; class Mammalia; order Rodentia; family Aplodontiidae; genus Aplodontia; species Aplodontia rufa. The sequence continues at coordinate 63,587 of PVKS010009263.1, forward strand.
AGGTTACATCTTGATGTTTGTTGACCCATTCTAAGAATATTATGTTTTCTTATGTACGTTGTAGTTTTACTATTCCAAATTGTCTTCCAGTGGGAGTTACACATGGTCTTGAGCTGGGAGGGGTTCTTTTAAGATGGTTTGTGGTTTAAAGTTCCAGGCAAACTTCTTACTAGCTTTTTGGTTACATACCTTTGCCCAAAGCCTTTTTGTGTTTTCTGACTTATTGTGGCTAACTCTAGGAGAGGCAAGGATTTTAGTTTGAGAGACACCTAAAGCCTGCCCCATAACTTTTCTTTTTTTTCTGATTTGCATTTTTTAATTGGTTCTTTTAGGTATACATGACATAAGATTATACAGTGACATAGTAAAAGCATGGAGATTTTTTTGTTCTAATCCAGTCTCCAGTTTTTCCCCCTCTCCTTCCCCTCCCTTCCTCCCACCCTGTTTTTTTTTTTTTTTTTAATAAAGTCAGAGGGACAGTGAGAGAGACGGAGAGAAATAACTTTATTTAGTTTTTCACATGGCCTTAGTTGCTCCAACACTCAGTTGTGTACGTGGTGCTGGGGTTTGAACTCGGGTCCTCGTGCTTGGCTAAGCCACCACTGCAGCCCCACCCCGTTTTTTAAATATACATAACAATAGGATATCCAATGACATATTTATAAAAGCTTGGAGTGTACCTTTTTAAACTCAGTTCCCAGTGTTTCCTCTTCTCTTCCTCTCACCCCCTGATTTTTTAAATACAATTTTATTTTTCATTAAAGTTTTACATATTGAAGGGGTTCATTATACTTTAATACAAGCACAGCTCATATCATCCCTTTACTCCACCCCCCC
>PVKS010009264.1:5133-17099 GCA_004027875.1 Aplodontia rufa
GGAAGGAAGGGGAGAAGGAAAGGAGGAAGGAAGGGAGGGAGGAAAGGAAAGAAAGAAAAAGAAGGAGAGGGAGGGAGGCAGAAGAGAAAGGAAAAAGAAGGAAGTAAAGGAGGGAGGAGGAAGGGAGGAAGGAAGGAAAAAAAGTTCTTTAATCTTCTAATGGTAGGTGGGAGGATAAATTGATACATCAACTTTGGAGAGCAATTTGCCAACATCTTAGTGATATTGAAGAAGCACATATGCTGTTGTTTAAGCACAACCATATATGTCTAGAGAAAACTTTCACAGGTGCTCAGGGGCAAAAGTATGATCATGTTCAGACTAGCATGGCACGAAATGGTTAGAAGTTGGAAATAATCTAATCTCTACTGATGGGAGAATGATTGACCAATTAAATACTACCTAGCTCTAAAGCTATATGTACAACATTAATAGATCCAAATTTTTTGGAAGAAGCAATTTGAAGTTTAATCGGTATATTTTTATACCCTTAAATGAAAATCTAAAACATATAATGCAATACAATGTATCATATATCATGTATATGTAACAAAAGAATAAAAGTACACATGGAAGTAAATTATAACTAAGTCTGGGCTGGAGCAGCGGAGTGGCTCAGCAGTTGGAGCACTTGCCTGGTATGCTCAAGGACCCAGGTTCAAACCTGAGCACCACATACACAACTAAGTGTTGGGGAAACAAAGGCCAAATGAAAAAATATATAAGGTTGATTCCCTCTCTCTCTCTCTCCCTTCTTCCCTTTCTCTCTCTCTCTATTTAGATCATCAGGGAAATTAAGGAGATAATGTATACATAGAACCAGAATAGTAGGATGCTATAAAAATGAAATAATCAAAACACAAGTGAGGCCAGACTCAATGACTCAGGAGGCTGAGGCAGGGGATCACAAGTTCAAAGCCAGCCTCAGCAACCTAATGAGGTCCTGAGTAACTTAGAAGACTTTGCCTCAAAATAAAAAATAAAAGGACTGGGAATGTTGCTCAGTGGTTAAGCATCCCTGAATTAAATCCCTAGTTCAAAACAAACAAACACCTATGCACACATGAGTAAATGAAATTATATATATATATATATATATATATATATCCAAATTTTAAAAATTTGTTAGAAAGTTAAGAAGATAAGGAGATCTTTACTGAAAAAAAATTGTTTTTAAAGAAAAAAATATAAAAGACAAACTGGAAGATTTAGAGGATCAATTCAGATGGTGCATCATCTGATTAAGACAATCTCAAAAAGAAGACTGGGAAAATGGGGGAAGGAAAACTTCAATAAACACTAGAAGAGAATGCCATAGAACTCAATAGAATATTGAGATGGACCGAGGCTAAGGGCTGCTCAAGAAAATGAATGAAAATTCAAAACACTCAGAGCTGGGGAAAGGTGGAGTATGGAGAGTGGTGTTACAGGTGGGAGGAGAAAATGATAGGTCATCTACAAAGAGCCAGAATAGACAGGTACACACTTCTTGTCTGTGACGTGGATGCAAGAATGCACAGAAAGGCTTGGGCATAGCTCTGTTGTAGAGCGCTTGTCTTACATGCATGTAGCCCTGGATTTAATCCCCAGCGCCACAAAAGAAAGGCATTGAAACAAGGCTTTCACAATCTGTTGAAAATAATTTTCAACCCAGAAACCTAGACTCCAATACCTGAGCACAACAGTAGAATAAATATACGTTTAGGCACATAGGACTGAAGCAATTCATCTTGCACGCACTCTGTCTTAGAATTTATATGGAGGGTGCTCCCAAAAATGGAACAAGTCAAGAGGGAGGAAGAGAGGGTCTGAAGGAATCACTACTTTATCTCAAGCATGACAGAAGGGGCAACCCCAGGACCACTGTCTAGGCCATCCTGAGGACAAGTCCAGATTGCAACAGGTACACTGAGGTAGGAAAACAAGGAGAAAGAAGAGAGAGACACATACCTGATGGGATGGAACACTGAGAGGGAAAATAGCCATGGGGACTTCTATAAAGGGAAATAATGCAAGACTCAGAAAAATGAATTAAAAACTCCAGGGAGAATCAAAAACTATACAAAAAGGATGTGTAACCAATTTTATGAGACAGTAACCAATATTTCCATAAGCAAAGCAATAGACATCACCTATTGATTTTTTTTTTTTTACCAAAAATAGTAACATTGAAAGGATGAGCAAGGGGGTCTCGAGGGTAGTATAAGAAAATTAAACAGCCATTGTAACAGGGGATCAATAATGTGTAAAGTACATAAATCAAGATATATCAGTGAAAACATTATTTAGAGATACAGAAGTAATTGCCAGGAAAAAAGAATAATCAAAAAGATGAAAATGACAGCCCAGGAGAATAGGACCGACATTGCTGGGAGAGGTAGAACCGCGGGACTGCTGTATTTCATTATAAGCCCTTTGGTATTTTTGGCTTTTAAATCATTTGTCTTATTTTGATTTTTTAAAGGCAACCTCGTTCGGGTTCTGGCAGGCTTTGAATGCTTCCAGACTAAAGAGATTGCACTCTATTCCGTATGCACAGGGAGCGTGGGAGATTTTGGAAGCTAGGAGGGACAAAATCAGATGTAGACCCTGGTACAGCAAAGCCCCTCTCCAAATGGGACTTCGGGGCTGACTATGCTACACACAGTGCTGGCAGATCCACAGTACAAACTAATCAAATGCCTAGGGCTACAGCACAGAGCAGGCGCTAACTTTAAAAAATCTGATCTTTTATACTTCAAACGTAATCAAAAGCACTTTGATGAGAAAAGGTAGAATTTTCTGGACTTTACCCTTATTTTATGGTTTACTGTTGATTTATTTTGCATTACATAAGAGAGTTGGGGATAGGAGTGCCATTACATTTTTTTGGTGCTTATGATTTTAAAATTCCCAGTTCAATCTTAACTCTAGATGAGTCTGATCCATTTTAACCTCTTATATTCTAGGGTCTTTGGTTCTGTTAACGAAGCCTAAGATGGTACTGACCTTTTCAGCAGCCATACATGGCTCCAATGAGCTCCTGGACTAGTTGGACCACTGCTCTTTATCAATCACTGTGAAGCCATTATGATCACTAACCTGTTCTTATGCAATTTATTTATAATCACAAGTGTGGGTTTACAAGAGTAATTGTAAAATCGCTCCTTAGTTTCAGTCCTGTGTTATAGAGGTTGACCTTATCTTTCCCTCCTGACTTTAAGTCATCCAGAAATTGAATATACTAGTTTTCTAGGGTTTTTTAATTTTAATTTTGCTTTTCCAAATCGTTGATAAACACACTGAGAAGGACTGGGTTAAAAAAGAAAAGAAAAGAACAGCCCTGTTTTACGTACCTGAGATTTCTCAAGTGAAGGGTCACTCGTAGGTTTCAGCTGGAGAAACGTACTGACAGCTAATGGCTGCTCAGATCCCTGAGCTGAAAAGCACCCTGGAGCTCCAGGGATTCGGAGGAAAGGAGAGATGCAAAGGATCAGCCACGTCTGTCTAGGGTGTCGTTCGGGGAATGGTGTTATGGGTGTCGCAGATTGCCTGCTCAGAACAGCCTGAAAAACATTAACCTGCACCATTTGCATTTATTTTTCAATTTCCTTTCAATCCACTAACACTGCTGTCCTCCAGTCCGCGTTTCTCTACCTCATTCACAGGCACAGGGAGTCTTTGTCAAATCTACATTGGAATCAATACACATTAAATCCATAACATTCTCCTTATCTGCCAGTCTAATAACCCTATCAAAGAGGAAAATGAGGTGTTTGGAATGTTTCATTCTTGGTGAACCAGAGGCAGAGTTCCTAATGACAACTACTTCATTCTCTAAAGCTAGGTGCAGCACCTTCAGATTCCCTGTTTCTGGATGTCTCTCAGCCTCTGTGAGTTCTACAGATTTTCAGATAATGGCTGAGATCCTATCAGTAAGTTTTCAGCACCAGGGAAATCAATCACTTAGACCAGGAGATGTGAGCTGGAAGAGGAACTAAGACTTCCTTTAATATCTCCTTACCCATCAATTACCATGTTGTGTGTCTTGTATTCATTACAAAAATAATGCCTGCTTATTATAGAACACCCGGAAAGGATGGAAGGAAAAAATCGTCCATTTTCTCAACTTCTTTTTCCTTGCACAATTTTTGACAGCCAGCATCTGTTATTTTATATAGCTATGACCATAATGCTTGTACAAATTTGTATTGGTTTCCTGGTCACATAACATCCTATAAATTTTTCAAGTCAGCATTAATTTTTCATTAGCATAATTTTTAATAGCTGCATAATATTCTATCTAGGGGATGGGTTGTGGTTTCCTTAACCATTCTGCTTCTCTGGGCTCAAGTATTTCCACCATTTCTCTGTGCCTGTTATTTTATGTGTTTGATATCTAATAAATATGGATGATGTGCGAGGATCTGTGCTGGGAGCTAGAGACACAAAGAGGAGCCGAGGCCTTCAGGAAGTAAACAAATAATGGCATTTGGGGCGTGAAGAGGACAGCCTGCAGGCAAGTTAAGGAAGGCTCAGAAAACAGGGAGTTGAGTGCCACTCATCAGGAGCTTGATCTGAGATTCAAACCCCAGGGGCTGCAGAAGGCCTTCCAGCTACTGCGGGAAATCTAGTTCTAGTTCTTCTCTCAGGAGCTGGGAGACCTTGGGCAAATCACCTCACCCTGGCCCAGTGTCATTTTCTTTTCCTGGCAGTGAAGGATGCTCATGGATTTGCTACCAGACCTTGACGGTGACTGTGTGAACCCAATGGAGGTAATGCAAGTGAGCTTTGTCAACTAAGGAACCCCAGGAACAGCAGAAAGCCCCATGGTAGAGGCTGAATAAATCCTTGTGAAATCAAATCCAATTCTTTTTCTCCGAAACCTAGCTGAGAGTGGGACAGGGGAAGAGGAGAGGACAGGGCAGAGGTGGGAAGTGTTGCCACCTTTAGAAGGATGAGAAGAAGTTTGGGGAAGCAAGAATGAGCAGGAGGAGCTCCCGGTGTGTTCATTAACCCACCCCTTGGAATCTTTTGTTTTTGAATTGGTGCATTGTATTCTTACATAGTGAAGGGATTTGTTGTTACACATTCATGCATGCGTACATGCTGACAACGTAATTTGGACCGAATCCTTCCTTATCCAGCATCCCCCTGCCCCTCACCCATTCTCTTAGCTCCCCTGAATTTTCTTGAATTTTTTAGTTTCAAATGCCTGCATGAGTATTATTCAGCATCTCAGGGGAGTAAAGTACACCATACAGTGTTTATAACACCCCACCCCTTCCGCTTCCCGCTCCCCCTTCATAACTAGGCTTCCTCCAGATCATACGTTACTCCGAGTTGGATGGGTCGAATATACAAACTCCACTGTCTCTCACCCTATCTTTTGTTTTACTCTAGCTTCCACATTTGACCTTTGAGTTTCTGAGTTTGCCCAGGGTCATTTTTTATGCCCAGCATAATTTTTTTTCCATTTCCATCCATTTACCCACAAACGCCGTGATTTCGTTCTTTTTAATAGCTGAGTAGAACTATATTGTGTGTGTGTGTATATATATATACGTATATATGCACACACATACACATACCACAGTTTTTGGACTGGGAAACTTTGAGAACTGTCTATCACTTCGTAATCTCACCACCACATGAAGAAAATAAAAGAGATGCTCTTATTATTCCTATTTTGCATATGAGAAACCAGAGGCTCTGTGTATTAAAATACCCTGCCCAAGAGCAGACTGTTAAAAAACAGAGGTCAGTTTCTGACAGGATGCCCTGGGCTTTTCTTTGCATCCCTCCAGGCTACACTTGAGCAGACGGAGTTAAAGCAGCGGCCTCTAGCAGGGATAAAAGAACGTTGGGAGAGGAAGCTCAACCCGGGTCAGCATCCTCCTCCAGTTTCCCGGCAATCTTCCCTACAGCAGGCGACTTCTGAATATGGAACTGTGCCTGTGGAAGCCTGGAAGACTAGCTGCGACCCCAGAAACCCAGAAGGGGCCGGCTCCCCTGTTTCTCCTAAATTGGACTAAACAGGCTTGGAAGCCAGCAGATGAAAGGGAAACCTTAGGGTATTTGATGTGTTGCAACAGTGTAACAGACTCCGAATTGTCTTGGCAAGATCAAACCCCAAGGCTACAAGGTAATTCCATCCTAAGGAATGTCTCTTGTTTCTTTGTTCTGGTTTTCACTTCTAATTTGAGGCAACAGGGTAAATAAGCAAACAAAAGTGTTCATGCAAATCTCAGTCTCAGGGAAGGGGAAGCCTTAGGCTCTGACATTCTCTACATTTTTGTCCCCAAGCTTCCGGAAGTAACAATTGCCCATTGAGGGGACTTGGGATACGGATGCCAGGAGAACCAGACTGTCTTTAGCCAGAACAAAGCCATCCCTGAGGGTCTAAATTCTGGGCAGAGATTTTGCAGGGTTGGTACACCCAACCCTGCCCATGCCCACACTCCCTGCTGATTGTCTGAAGAAGCAAGGGCTCTGGGGCCTGCAGGTACTTCCTGCTTTGCACAGGTTATCTAGGAAGAGAACCTGGGTAGACCAAAAGCTTTGGTGTCCCATTTGGAGCCCTACAATCAAATTCACTCTTTGCTCCTGTCAAGCTGTGGAGTATTAGAAGAATTGCTATGCCTTTCTGTGCTTTGGCATCTGTAAAGAAAACAATTCCTTGTTCACAACTGGATCCATCTTTTGTTAGAACTACTTGTGCTGCTGCCTTAGTTGACCTGTAGGGGGTGCCTGTAAGAAGGCGGAATCACGCCAAGAGGGATTGGTAGTGCTACTACCAAAGAAAAAGAGGGTCTTTCTACAGGAAACCTGCAAGTGGAATATAGGAGCATGAGGTGAGCATGGATATTGAGGATGATAATTGTCTTATCTGGGCTGTGCTAGGTGATGGACACTAAAGTGATAGCTTCCCCTTGGAAGGAAATCCAGAGATATGGAACTCTTGGGACCAGCAGGGATGGAATAGGGCCTTCAAGCCCTGGCAGACCAATCACAGCTGGTAAACCAGATGTCCCAGCTGCATCACATTCTCTGTTTTTCCTTTTTTGCTATCCCCAAGTTCCTTGTAAAGTATTACTTGAAGAAAATTCCAACTGTGTTCCCTGTGCCATGGGGAAGGAAGGGAATTCTGTCCCGCCTCCGAGGCTGAGCATTAGGAACAGCAGGCTAGTGTTAGCAGCAGTCCTATGGGATGATCCTGAAAAGAAGATGACTCTTAGATACAGACAAGATACGTGGGCCACCAACCCATTGTATCAAGAAAATTCTTTCCAGTAGCCACCACTTAGGGTGTTCTTGACTTGCTTTTATTAAAGAAAGATGGCATTTTAATACATAAAAAGTTCATTCAGGGGCTGGAGCGGTGGCTCAGCGGTTTCGGCGCTTGCCTGGCAAGCACGAGGACCCGGGTTCAAACCCCAGCACCACGTACACAACTGAGTGTTGGAGCAACTAAGGCCATGTGAAAAACTAAATAAAGTTGTTTCTCTCTTTCTCTGTCTCTCTCACTGTCCCTCTCTCTTTAAAAAAAAAAAAAAGTTCATTCAGAATAATTTTCTTCTCCTTGAACACTGGGACAGTGGAGGGAGTGGCTCCAGGGATAATATATCATGTAAACGTACTGGTTCTCAAACTTTTATGTCAACAGAAAAGTCTCCCGAAGTCTCCCAATTTTACCAATATCTTCTATGGGTTATCAAGGTATAAAACTGATCAAAATGAAGGTGCTCTGGTGGAAGAGAAAGACAAGGAAAATTTTTTCCCAGCTGGATTCTTCCTTTTCCTGTTCTATCCCAAATTATCTCCTGGAGCACTTTCCCCAGAATCCCAGGGATCCATGACAAGTATGTGACATCCATCAATTTTATTTAGATTCCCCATTTATAAAGGAGGAAACTCAAGTTCAGAGAAGTGGAGGCAACCCACCCAAGGACACACAGAGGTCCACGGTAGACTCTAGTGCAAGCATTCCAAAGGACAGCTCCCCAAGTGATGAGCCATGGCTCACTGGTGTGCATCCACTGGGCCTCAAACTTCTGCAGACAGACAGGGGACTGCTGAGTTGGAGACTGCAGGAGTCGAGCAGGATATGATGGTGTTTTCCGCAGCCCCCATCCATTGGGAGTGACCCCCCATCAGGCTCTGCTGACTGACATGCTAAATGTGGTCTGGGAGATGCCACCAGGTGTTCACTTGAATTGCCAGAGCAGAATACACAACTGCCTTTCAGGGCAAAGGGTCCATGGAACTACTGGGGACTTTGGGTTTCAGGTGTCAGAGCAGCAGGGCACAGACACCAAGGCACTGCTAGCTAGGGATTGGGGTAGGGAGTCTGGGAGGTGCTTCTGGGAGATGCAGCTCTAGACAGTGCTCCATCTTAGCAAATGCTTGTAAACACTGACAGCTTCTGTGACCTTTTAATGTTATCCAAGCTGGCTGCAGAATGACTGCTTGATCAGTGCCCCCACCTGCTACAGGTTCAAGCAACAGAAGTATTTTGAAATGGAAAAGTTTGATAGCATTCAAATGCATTAGCATTATCGCAAGATGTTTTAACATTACATCTGTCAATGAAGGAAAGGGAAGAGCTCTGAGAGTCTTTAAATGTAATTTCAACTGCTGTAAATTTTTGAACGTGCTGCTGGTGTTTGCACGTAAAGCTTCTTGTCAATGGAGATTATCAAGAATCTGAAGAGAACGGTGTTGAAAATCTGGAACAAGAATTACATGGAGCCATTTCAAACATAAAACCAGATTTGAAACATTATGTTCACGGGGCAAATGTGAAGTTACCATTTAGAAATTACAAATGACTTTCTAATGTCTAATATCTAAATTCTATGCAAATTTACATTTTAATATCATCCCTACTACTTTGCATTTTTATTCAGTCCTTCGACAAATATAAGTTGAGAGCCAGTCAATATTCTAACATCAGAGAATATATCACTGAACAAACACACATTATGGAGTTGACATTCTAAAGGAGAGAAGCAAGAATAAATAATAATACAATAAGCATAGCATGCTGGATCATGGGAACTCAGGGGGGAAATGAGCAGAGAAAAATAGACTGAGAAAATAAGGTGGTCAGGGCAGACCTCACTAGAAGGCAACAATAGGCAGAGATTTGGAAAAGAAAAGGAAAGAAGCCATGCAGACATCTCAGGAAGCACTCAGGCAGAGGAAAGAGCAGGTGCAAAGGCCCAGAGGCAGAGCAGGTCGGTATGTCCACCGAACAGGAAAGGGGCGTTTGTGGCTGGAGAGGAGTCAGCATGGGAGAGAGTCGTGGAAGATAAAGTCACAGAGGCGATAAGAGCAGCTTGAGGGGAGGAGCATGGGGCATTGTGAGAACCCCGCTCTGGACTCGGAGTGAGTTGGAAGCCACGGGAGAGTTAAAGCAGAAGAGGGGTATTATCTGCTAATCGCTCCATGCATATGGCTCTGGCCACTGTGCTGAGAAAAACCTCAAGGGGTGGAGATCAGAAGTAGCAGGTACGAACCCAAGGAAGAAGAGATGGCAGCTGGAACAACGTGGGCGAAGCAGAGGTGGCAAGTTCAGTAACGTGAGCTAAAAGAAGAGGCCAGAGGGCCTTCTGATATATAATATGGAGTATGCCCACATTTATTACGTAACAGATACTGCAGACTATGTAGAGAGTGAGACTGTGAGAGTCGGAGACGACCCTAAAGGTTTTGGCCTGAGCAAACAGAAAGATGAACAAGACCTCGATTGAGCTGGGGAGACACAGGTAGGGGAGGTTGGTGGTGACGGTGGGGAGAACAGGTGTGCAGATATCAGTGTACTAGTTCTGAGAAATCTAGTATGTGGTTAAGTGGAGAGTCAAGGAAGCAGTTAACTATAAAAGTCTAGAGTTCAAGGGGATTTTATTTTATTTATTTTTAAAGAGAGAGAGGGAGAGGAAGAGAGAAGTGAGGGGTGGACAGAGAAGATCAATTTTATTTTTCTTCTTGCCTGTGTTTCTCTGACACTTAGCTGAGTACGTGGTACTGGGGTTTGAACCTGGGTCCTCACGCATGCCAGGCAAATGCTCCAACCGCTGAGCCACTGCTCCAGGCCAGATTTTATTTTATTTTTTATCATACTAATATAATATAAAAATGCATCATATCTGACTTTTTATCCATCTCTATCCATCCATCTACCTATCTTAATCCCTTCAAGTTTACCCCCAATGCGCCATCAGTTGTTACCATTTTCTATGGACAAGTTTGGGAAGCATGGTACTAGCAGCAAGGGCCTCTGGCCCGGGCAGCCAGGAGCCTTGAGTTCTAATTTTGCTCTGTTAGTAGAGAACTGATAGCCAGATGGTGGGTACTGCTCTGTGGCTGAACTTGCTATTTCTTCTGGTCTCTATTCATCTTTTTTTCCCCACTACTATGGATCAAGCCCAGGGCCTTGCAGATGCTAGGTAAGCACTCAACCATTAAGCTATATCCTGAGCCTTTTTAAAATTTTTAACGTTGGGACAGAGTCTCACTAAATGGCTGAGACTGGCCTTGAACTTGGGATCCTCCTACCTCAGCCTCCCAATTTACTGGGATTGCAGGCATAAGCCACACTCCTGGCATCTATTCTGATTAGCCAGAATCAAGGTCCCAACAATTTTTCATCCCTGATTTTGGTAGAACAAGCACATGATTCGAAGCCAGGGAGATGTAACGTGTACTTGCTGGGCTTCTTACCAGTTGTGCAGTAGTGGGGAACAGTGGTCTGGTTTGCTGGTTCAGCAGCTGTTGGCTGCTCAGCTTGGGAACCCCCACTCCCTCCTGTCCTGGGAACTTATCAAGTGACTTTTGGTCAGAGCCAGGGCCCACCAAAGCGGTCCTGCCCCTTGGAAATGAGGTGTGGCACAGGCGTGCTAACCCTCAGCTGCTCCCACCTGGGAATTTGGATGTTGGTAGGGATGAAAAGGTGCAGGAAGAGTTTGAAATGTATTTTGCCTGTGCCCAAAGTAGCATCCAGTGTCTAGGGCAGTGGTCTCATAACACACTCCTTACGACCTGGTCTTGGCCGTGATCCTGAACATCTTGGTTTATGCATGTTTTCTAACCTCTCCATACATTTTGTGAACACTCCAACTCTTTCCCCCAAATTCCTTTTCCATGTTAGCTATCTAGAGTCAGTTTTGGCTGCTTGCTGTCATGAACACCAACTGATATGCTGACCCAGGGCAGGCACGTGTCTCCTGAGTCTCAGATTTCTCTTCTCCAAAATGGATATAATGTCTATTGTGCAAAAATTAAATGAGACAAGCAGTAGCTTCAAGCATGTAGCACCATACTAGGCAAATAGTAGGTACTTAAGTAATGCTATTTCCCAATAATACAGCTCCTTCCCTCGACTAGCCCTAGTCACTTCATCTTGGCAGTAGAGATGACAGAGAATGCTAATGCATCTTACTGCAGACTGGTTTATAGGCTCATGAGACCTGGGCCTGCTTAAAAGGCTGGAGAATTAGGAAGAGGGCACAATTAGGGCAGTCAGGGGCTTACTGGGGTCAAGAGTCTTGTTAGCTAATCCATAACTCAGCAGATCACCATGTCTCTGGCCCTGATTCCTGAGCCTTCTGCAGCACAGGGCTCACAGCTTCATCTATAAGCCAGCAGCACAGGCACCAGGAACGACCCTGGTAGCCTGGGCCTGAGTCAGCCCACAGAGCAGTTAGTTCTGGGAGGGAGGCCGAGGCAGCAAGGCGTGGGTTCCACCAGCACCTGGCATTTCCATGGCTGTATTAGCAGGGGGCTGTCAATCTCCAGACAGAAAAACAAGAGACCGAAAGGAAAGAAACAATCAAGAATCAGACAGCAACAAGAGAGAGGGAGCGAGAAGCCCGGGGACTATTTTAGGTAATGTTTGATAAATCACCTGCCTGTCCTGGCCTCCTCATAAAGGAGATGCTGTGGAGTTGATGTTCTCAGTTGACAACTCACTAAAACAGCACGCT
>PVKS010009264.1:17199-64873 GCA_004027875.1 Aplodontia rufa
TCCAACCCATGCTTCCACATGTCACACATGAGACGCTGTCCCTGTGAGGTCAAAGGCAGTGCCAATACGCATTCATTGATTAAGGTGCTACCTAGGTGGGCAGGAGAAGATGCCCAAGCTGATAGCAAGCACCTTAATTGTTGGGCATTGCAATTTTCTGGAATTTAGCTGCTCCCAATTGTGTCTTGCTTAGATCTTTCTGCTGCCCTGGGAAGCCCCACCCCCTAGGCCAATTTAATAAGGATAGTTAATTTAAATAATGGCCTTCTATGGAAGTGGTAAGATTACTGTAGCAAGGATGTTTCTACATAGGGCTGTACTCACTGTACACAGTTCCTGCCCCCTCTTGCATTTCCCCACATCTAACCTACCTCCCTGTCCCCCCAAATAGAACCACCTGGGCACAGGTCTGCACACCAGCTCCCCATCTGCAACCTGAGGATGATGCAATCAGCCCCTTGGTATCAGAAGCTTCCACATCTGAGGATTCAACCAATTGCATGTCAAAAGCATCTGGGAAAAAATGCATCTGTACTGAGCATGTGCAGACTTTTCTCCTTGTCATTTCTCCCTTGACATACAGCATACACCTATTTACATGGCATTTACGTTCGATTAGGTATTAGAGGTAATCTAGAGATGATTTAATGTACACAGGAGAATGTGCACAGGTTAAAAGCAAATACTGCTGTGCATTTTGTCCCAGGCACTTGAGTATCCACGAATTTTAGCAGCTGCAGGTGTGTCATTGAAACCATCCACTGCCCCATGCATCCTGAAAAATGCCTGCTATAACTTCTTTCACTTGCCTCTCAGGATTGTTATGAGATTGTTAGAGAGTGTTTCATTTTGTCAAGTATTGTGGAGAAGATGCACATCAGCTCTTGGAGAAGAATCTGGCTGCCATGCAGATCTGGAAGATCCCAGTTGGAATCCCTTAAGTGACCTTGGGCATAGTGCCGAACCTCTGTTCCTTGGTTTTCTCATCTGTGAATTGGAGATAGCTACTCCCTCCTACACGATGGTCTTAATATGAATAGATCTCAAATTTTCATGTATTGAAATCCCATCCCCTCCCCAAGATGATGATATTAGGAGGTGGGGTCTTTGGGAACCTAATGAATAGGGTTTATTGCCCTTGTAAGAGACCTGAGAAAAAAAACCCTTCTGCCTTTCCTGTATGTGAGGACATAGAGAGAAGGTGCCATCTGTGAGCCACAAACAGGCCTTTACCAGACACCGAATCTTCCAGCCTCTTGAGTTTGGACTTCCTGGCCTCCAGAACAGTGAGAATCAAGTTTCTGTTGCTCATAAGCTACCCAGTCTGTGGTTTTTGTCATAGCAGCTGAAAAGACTCAGACAAACACCTACTGTCCTACCTTGTGGTTCGGGTCCAGTGAGTCAGCACATGCAAAAGTGCCTTATAATTGTAATTTTACGAAAGTGCAAGTCCCACTGAGTCACTATGCTGTGGTGGGACCTGGAGGATCTGGCCTTTCTCCGGGAGGTCCTAGAGCTAACTGGAGAATGGATTGATGACTGGGATGCTGGCAATCTAAGATTTCAGGGGCTGCTGCCCAGCTGAAGATGTGCCCTCCTAGTGCAATCAAGAAGAGTAGTGGTGACTCGCACCTGATCTGCTGGAATGGGCCCACTGGGGCTGGAAGTCTCTTTCCTGGGCCTCATGATCAGAAAGGTGACAGACTAGGTGCTTCTTCTAGAATTTTGACCACTGTCAATGGACTTTCCAATAATTCCGATCCATAGCATTGCTGCCTTTTCCACGTTCCTAGGGACTCCCTACAAATAAGGTGCAGGAGACCCTGGACGTCCTTGAGAAACGCGAGCCCACAAGCCTCCTTGCATCTTCACAGTTCCAACTGCGCAACGCCACACAGTGCTTCGGATTCCTCCTCTGTAAACAGGGCAGTACTGGCTGTTTAGGGAAATGGTAGAAACTCACCGGAAAGGCCCAGCCGGCCTGGTGGGCAGAGCAGGACCTCGGCTCCGTCCTCACTACCTGGAATCCTCACTACCGCACCACTGCTCTCCAGCCTCACAGCACATGGGGTTTGCTTTCCTGCCTCAGCAAAATGACAATGGCCTCATGTGGAAGAACCGTGGGGACACTCACGAATGGCTGAGCTGGAAACATCAAATCCAGAGATGCCATCTAGAATTCCCATTTGACAAGTATCACAAAGTCTGCACATAATCTGTCCACCCTGGGTCACACAGGGCTCAACTCCAAACCTCATAAAGTCCACACAATCGCATCCCTCTACCCCCACGCCACTGCGCTTGCTGCTGTCTTCTGGGCCTTCATCTGCTTTTCTGGCCAAAGTGACTAACATTTGGGCCATTGGAGTACCCTGGGAGGGTAAATGAAGTGGTGTATGAGAAACCAGAGGCCCCAGGCAGCCTTACCTGGGCTTTGTCCAGCAAAGGGGAGCTGGGCAGCTGGAGAGCCCGTGGCTAACATGTGGCCAGGCAGGCTGGGGAGGAAGGGAAGAATGTGCTGAAGTGTTCCAACCGCCACACATCTGTGGCTGCCAGATGTGGGGCCTGGCCAGGGCTCATTCTTGCTCTCTTCTCTCAGCTCTGCCCATCCAAATGCCCCAGATGGCTGGGGTCGGGGACAGGAGACAGACCCCTGAGCTACAGAGGGGACAGCAGCAGTGCCACCTTCATCTCCAAGCCAGTTGCTATCTTTCACATGGGGAAAGATGGTCTAAGCACTTGTTCTTTCCTGAAACATTTGTTGAGATCAGCATGCAGGCCCGGGGGGAACCATGTAATGGAACATTGTCTTCCAAGTTCCGAGCTGTCTCCCAGGACTCCAGAAGGCCAGCCGTGGCTGCCTGCCCAGCAAGAGCCCATTGCAGATCTCTGCAGCCTTCTTAGGATTCTCCCCACCAGTATCAACTCACTCCTCGGCTGGCGGATACACAAATCTCCCCTCTGACCAGGAAGAACTGTGTTGTGGTGGGAAGAACACTGAACTTGGGAACAGGAACCCCTGCATTTCGTCTGCCTCGGCCACTGACTCATGTATCAATAAATCCTTGTGTATAAAATAGAGGTGAATAATATCGGCTGTGCTTGCTTCATGGATACAAATGGGTACAAGAGGACAAAATCATTCTGAACAAAGAATGAAAAGGGGCAGGGATGGAATAGCTACGTCGTCGTACCAGATATCCTCTGCAGCATGAGCAACCTACCGAGGTAGCTGTTGTCGACCCCTTTTGAGAGATGAGAGTAAATGATATGCCACCTCACAGCCACCTCATCCAGGATGTGCCGCATCCACATCATCTGGGAGCTTCAAGAAATGCAAATTCCCAGACCCCACAGCAGAGTTATGGACCATAGTCTACAATTTAATAAGATTCCTGGCCACTTGCTGGACAAAATGTTGAATTTTTTCCCCAAGTGTTCAGATGTAAGCCCTGGTATGAAGTGCTATGAGTAGTATAATAATAATGTGATTACTCCAGGGGCAAACTCTCCCTCCAAAAAAGTTTTTGAAAAACTCCGGTTCCTGTTTCTTGGGATCACATCCTGCTCTCTATGGTAATTTCTCAGAAAGTGAGAAGCCATAGGCCCACCTGGGCATTCTTGCAGGACATGTTTAGAAAGCTGGACAGTCACCCTCTTCCCCAGCCCACCCTGGTCTGCAGCCATCTCTCCTTCCCAGAGATGAGGCAGAAGTCTTGCCTCCTACCTCATCCGCTAGTTAGTTCCTTTGTTTGTTAATTCGGGAACTTTGATGAGTTCTCTAGTTGGGAAGGCCCAGGAAGGCTTTGAAGCCTTTGCCCTTTGTGGTTAATGATGCCCGGCCACCCACAGGCATGATTGGCCACTGCTCCTCATTGCTGGGTACAGGAGCCACTCCTGCCAGCTGCCCCATCAGTGATTTGATCTCAGGGCTGGCACGTGGTGAGCTGTCAGAGCTGCAGCTGCCTTGGCTGTGTACACCCCACCCCCCAGGAGCCTTCTAGTCATTTAGCTCCTCAACGGGCTTGGAGCCAAAATTAACACAGACTCCTGTGGGTCCTCAAAGCTCACCACCCACCACTCCAGCTCACTGTCATTCAGTAGAGAGCAGTGAGGAGCAGGCCCAGGCCCGTTCTCCCTGCCCAATGCCTTCCTGCAGCAAGAGAACAGCATCACCCCCAGGAAGAAGCCAGCTGGACCCGGAACAGGGATAAGCCTTCCCTTTGCTGTATTTGTAGGGTTGTGCCTAGTACAGAAGGTCAACAGACAAGTAGCCTTACAGACACCGACACTGGACTAGGGGTTGGGGCACTTGAGCCACCTTCCATCCCAAACTGGCTCCTTAGGGGCTAGACCAGGTAGGCCAGCCCAGGGAGCGGCTGGTGGCAGTGTAACTCAACAGCCCTTGGAGTTGGACACACTTGGATTTAAGTGCAGGCTTTAATAGCTAACTGTATGGCTTTGGGCAAGGTAGTAGTCCTTTCTGAATCTCAGTTTTCTTATATGTAAAATGGAGATGATAATGCTTAATTATATCCATCTTATATAATGAGGACTTACTTAATGAAAATGTTAACAAATGTTAAGGATTTAGCAGATGCTTAACATGTAGGAAACACTCAATATACTGTAGCTATCATTATTATTCTATAGGCCTGTGTTAGCTAGCTTTCTGTCACTGTTAACAAGTACCTGAGACCCTCAACTTATGAAGAGAAAAGGTTCATCTGGGCTCATGGCTTTGGAAGTTCCTGTCCATGGCTGCTTGGCGCTGTTGCTTTGGGGCCTGTGGTGAGGCTGCACATTCTGGCAGGAGTGTGCAGTAAGGCAAAGCCTCTTGCCTCATGGACAGGAAGCAAAAGTGAAGAGAAAGAAGAAGGGGTCAGGTTTCCAATATCCCCTTTACCCCAAAGACCAGAAGATACCCCACTAGGCGCCACCTCTAAAAGTTCCTTCCATCTCCCAAAAGCACCAAGCTGAGGACTAAGTCTTTAACCATGGGCCTCTGGGGGACATTCCATCTTTAAATTACCCCAAGGCCTGACCCTGCTTCTGAGCACAAAAGTTAAGAGAAACTTAAAAGAAAAAGACCACAAACAGGAGGCAATGAATACAGCTGCTCATTCAATAGCCCTGTTCTGAGAACTGACTATGTGCAGAGTGTCTTAGCCAATTGAAGCAGTTATGACAAAAATTCCACAAACCAGGTGGTTTATAAACAGCAGAAATTTATTTCTTACAGTCTGGGGGCTGGGAAGTCCAAGATCAAAGCACCAGGAGATTCCATGCCTGTCAAGGGCTTAGGGGTTCATGGCACCATCTCACTGTGCCCTTTCTTGGAGGAAGGAGCAAACCACAAACTCCCTCAAGCCCTTTGATAAGGGCATTGATCCCAAAGCCCTCATGACTTAATCACCTCCCAAAGGCCCCACCTCCTCCTACCATCACCTTGGGGGTTAGTATGCAATGTATGGATTTGGGGAGGAGAAACGCCCATGGGCCACAGCACAAGGCATTAAAGATGTGAGGTATAAGCTGAGGCCCAGCCTGCAGTGCTCACAGGTGGAGGGGAGACAGGTGCAACACAAATGGGGACCACAAAGGGTAAGTGCAATGGGTGGGAGAGACGCTGCTGAAGCTGGGGCTATCCTCACACAAGCCTGGGGGGCACTTGGAATAGGTCCCTGGGGGGTGAGGGAAGTGGCTCTAGAACAGAAGCTAAGATGAGTTAATGAAGGCAAGAGGGGCTGGCAGAACAAGGGGAGGAGGGTGTCAAAGGAAGGGCTGAGCATGCTCTGCATTTTTGGGGACCTGCAAGGGGTCCTCTTATCTGGCACCCAGGGAAGAGCAGGGGACTTGGAGCAGGGCCAGTAAACTCAAGACCTTGTGTGTGTGCCCAGGAGTTAGGACTTGACCCAGAGTACCTGATACACAGTGGATCCTCAGCAAATAATGTCACTAATGAAAGAAGGATTTTTCTGAAGGATTTTCAGCCAGGGAGTTACATGATCAGGTTTTCCATTCAGAAAGCTCACTCTGGGTGGTGGGGAGCGAATGTCCAGGGGAGACCAGCCCAGAGGCTAGCTGACATGACATGTGGCCAAGGGGAAGATGGACTGGGGGTGTCCGGGGACATGGTGAACAATGTGCTATCATCCCCAGGATGGCAGGCTTGTGGTAGCCAGTTTAGAGGAATGGAGATGCGGGATCATCAGGGTAGGATGAGATTGCTAAAACATGGTGCAGAGATGTAGAGGAGCAACAAGAGGTGGGGCAGCAGGTCTGCTGGGTGACGGAGCCAAGAGGAAAGGCCTGGCCCTGACCACAGGCACTCCAAGGTGGCAAAGGAAGAGTAGCATAGCAATCACCCATGCTGCAGAACAAGAGACTGCATCCAGTGTCACGCAGCCAGCTGGGGACAAAGCCTCCCCTAGACTCAGTGTTGGCTGATAAAACATAGCACCCTCAGACCACGGGGTTCCAGCTCCCTGAAGGACAGGCCCCCTGAGCAAATGTGTCCTGGCAAAACCCTCTCTGAGGTCACTCACTGGAGAGATGCTCAGCAAAGAGGTGCCAAGGGGAGGACAAAGACGGTGGGGATGGAGGATGGATTTCCTGTCCATTTGCAATTCCCCTGCTAGATGAACGCCCTATGCGAATTCAGAACCAAAACTCAGCCAGTGGGGCAAGGCTGCAATTCATCTTCCAGCCTCTGGCGGAGGACTTCTGCCTCCTAACAGCTCCCTGGAGACCCCTGCCCTTCAGGAGGTCCTGGATTTCCTCTAAATGATCCCCAGGACAGTTTGAAACCTGTTTCCAGGAGACAGTGGGAGTGAGAGGCCCTGGGCTCCGCCAGCCCCTCCTTCGTGCGTGGAACCACAAGAGGCAGCCTGCAAGAAGGGTGTCTGCAACCAGGGACCAGCACCCTCCCTGGTCCAGACAGGGATCACTGGGCAGAAAGAAGGCCCAGGTCCCTCAGTAGGTGATCAAGAAACGAGGGTGACAAATAGGAGGAGGACACACCCCCCACTTACCCCACTCCCCACAGACCCGGCAGGAGGCAGGAGAGGATGGAACTGCCAGGCAGAGGGGGATGAGCTTATACTCCCTTCTCCCTACTTCCTCTTCCAACCCTCCCAGGCCACTGACCTCTTTCTGTTTCTGGCCTCTGAGCCCAGGTTCTAGAGTCCCACAGTGGAGTTGCAATAGGCCAGGGAAGATGGAGACTTCCTTGCAGCCATCCTGAGGGCTTTGGCCCTCTGTCAGAAAGAACAGGCGCTACCCACTTCCAGAGACAGAGGTCAGAAGGGGACAGACTGTTCCAACCCCTTGTCCATTCATTCACTCACCCATTTAACATGTTCTCAGCACCTACTGTGTGCCTGGCATCAGGCACTGCCCTCACCCTCAGGAAGCTTGCAGCGGGCATTCTGGAGCACCAGCTTTGTGTCCTTCTTGGAGCTAGGCCGTGGGGAGACCCAGATTGAATGGAGAAGACCTCTGCCCTAAAGAGTTCACACTCTAGGGGGAGCTGTGGCTCCTGGTGAGATGTGACCTTGGGGGCCGCATGGCTCACCACACAGGATGCCTCTACATGCTGAAAAGAAAGGGGTTCCCTCACCTCCCTGTCTTTTCTCTTTTCTTCCAGTGCCTTTCGTACCGCTCTATTGCATTTTAAAACAATGTCCTACTCTTTAGTAGCAATGGCAGTCCTGTTTCCTCCAGACACCTCCACTCATGACCGTAACACTGAGTAAAGGGGACGCCTGGGGCTGGCTCTGCCCCACCACTTCAGTTATGACCATGGGGCAGCACTGCTCTTAGTCCAGCCTTCACTGCTACCATGTGTGTCACACGGGGCTGTGAGGACCTCAAAAATTGATAAATGCAAAGCGTGTAACAAAACCTGCCCTGCATTGAGTGCTTTGTGCGTTCCAAACTCTGGGTAGAGGGCTTTACACTTGATATCTCAGAGAATTGTCCCCTGGCTTGGAAAGGCCAGCAAAAGGCCCAGGTTCCCATTGGTCAAAAGTAGCAAGCTTCACATTTGAACCCAGGCTAATTCCAAAGAAGTTCAAATACCATCTGGCGCTGGATGTCCCCAAAGCACTTCACAACTTTAAAAGGGGCCCACAGGAGCACGCAATGAGATTCTTCTCAGAATGCAGAGTCCTGCATGAAAAGTGCTTCTGGCCACAAGCCGGAGGTCCAGATGCCTCTTACCTCACCCTGCGCTGGGTGGGGGCCTCTCATCCTCCTCCCCCACACCCCTTCCCTCCTCCGAAGGCAGTGCGATGCCCAGGACAGCACGCTGTTGTTGCAAGATTCATTTATTCTAATAAAAGTTGTATCTCCTTGGCCCCATTTCCATCCGAAAGCCATCAATATTTCAGGACTATTGCTCAGCCCTGGGTGGCAGAAATGGCCCCCTCCGTGTTTGAGCAGCGGCTTCCAGTTAAAAGTTCACCACAGAAAATTTGATGCTTAATAAATTGGAGCCTTCCCCGCTTTAAATCATTTTTAAACCACGATTGCCTCACAAAATATAATTATTACAAACTGGTCATTTGTAACAGAGAAATCTCATTAAAACGATTCCATGCTGGAAAGGCAGGTGGGAGGGGGAGACGAGGGGGCGGCAGCGGTGGCAGGCGGGGGCTGAAGGAGCGGGAGGTCCAAGGAAGGCTTGGAGAGGGTTGGGGGATGCTCTTAATTACAGATTGATTATTTCTGGTGATTGAGCATGGAATATAATCAGCTCAACATTTCTAGACTACAGCAGAAGGGGTAGCGACAGGCAGGGTGGCAAGGAGAGAGGAATATTCTAGACTCTTGTATTCTGAGCTAAGCGACTGGTTGAGAGGTGGGTCGGAGGGGCATGAACCAGGTGGCAGCAGATTGTCTGCAGGGCTTTCCAAAAGCTGTGGAGCTACATGTCACATCCACAGAGGGAGAGACTACACTACTGCAGGAAGAGCTATGGCCAGTTATCAGGGAGACAGGATGCTGGACTTGGAGTCGAAGGGCCTGGGTTCAATTCCAGCTCTGCTCCTCTGGAGCTGGTCCTCTGGGGAACTGATTCACCTAAAACACCCGGCCTGGGTTCCCAAGTGACTGAAATAGGCATGGTCCTGCCCTCCCAGACCCACAAGCCTACAGGGAACCTCACCCCAGGCAGCATGTATGTAAATTACTTTACCTGGCTCAGAGCAGACCCTGGGAATCTGTCAAACTTAAATTTCCTGACAAAGAATTGTGAGAAACCAGGCATGGTGGTGCATACCTGTAATCCTAGCAGCTCGGGAGGCTGAGGCAGGAGGATGGCAAGTTCAAAGCCAACCTCAGCAACTTAACACAGCCCTGAGTAACTTAGCATGACCCTGTCTCAAAATATAAAGGGCTGGGGATGGTGCTGTTGGGTTCAATCCTCAATACCTTAAAAAAAAATAGAGAGAGAGGGAGAGAGGGAGAAAGAGAGAGATTGTAAGAGGTAGACTGCACATGCCTGTCATCCCAGGGACTTGGGAGGCTGAGGCAGGAGGATTTCAAGTTCAAGGCCAGCCTAAGCAGCTAAGCAAGACCGTGTCTCAAAATAAAATAAAAAGGCCCTGGGATGTAGCTCAATGGTAGAATGCCCTGGGTTCAAGCCCTAGTATTGATTAAGTAATTAATTAATTAGAAAAACAAGATGCGCTTCTCTTCCAGGGAAGGTGTCAGGATCCTGCGCTCCTTGTTCCAATGAGGAGGGAAATCACACCCAGAGAGAAACACTTGTGCTGGGTGCCTGGCCACTGCTCAGGAGGCAGCACTGGCTCTGGATGTGATGGTGTAGTTGGTCAGCATCTTGGGGTTTGTTTTCTTCTTGCTTTATGGTGCTGAGGATTGAACCCAGGGCCTCGCATATGCTGTACACATCCAGTCGCATTTTGGGGTTTCACCCTCTTCTGTCACCTCTCCTAGGAACTCCTGTAGGAGCCCGGAAAGCAGAGATGCATGACAAGATGGAGGGAAGTTCAGAGCCTTCTTGTCCTGGTCCTCAGCTTCCAGGCTTTGGAGAGCTGTTCCACGCCCTGTTTTCTTTCTTCTTCCAGGCCTCCACCTTCCAGCCCCAGCTCTGTGGTGACATTCAGCACAGCCCAGGGAGCCTCTTACCGGCCTGTGCCACTGCACAGTTTAGCACTCTGAGATGATGAGCAGCAAACTCCTCAGTCCCAACAGCTCTCAGGAAGCCCGGGTGGAAGCAGCTCCCTGGCTGCCTTTCCGTGGGAGCTGTAGATAATACAGGCAGCCTCAGTCCTCTTGGAGTGTTCCTGGGAACAGGTGAAAGCCATTCCCAGAGGACAGCTGCCTTTGCAGCTCGAGGACCTGGCCTTAGACTATCAGTTCCCCAGCTTTCTGTAAGGCTTCAGAACAAGGAAAGATGGCATGTGGTCATGTGTGTGAGCACAGGTGTATTGAGGGCACCTGTGCATGTCCTCCATCCTCCAGAAGCTTCCTAAGGATGGTGACACAGTTGCAAGGGGTAGGGGTACAGTTCTCCCCAGACACCCTCAAACCAGACTTTCCATCACATACTGAGTTTGAGGCCATCATATCTGCGTGGCCTTGAGAAGGTCACTTAACCTCTCTGGGGCTCAGCTTCCTCTTCTATAACTTGGAGATGCTATTAAGAACTGTTCCACTTACTTGAGGACAAAAGATGGGCACAATGGAATTATGTGTCCACTGTGAGTGGACACAGTGGAGTATGTCCATTGTGATCCTTATACTGACCAGCCCTGGTCATGGTGGGGGGACCGCAGAGTGGTAGAGAAGGCATCCTCCTTGTTAAAACTCTCGCCTCAGACTTCTTCAGTCTCCCCTGCCAGGCCCCACGAAGGAGGAGGAGATGTCTGGGCTGTGCTGCCCCAGGGTCTCCACATCCCACACTTCCCATGTCCCTCTGAAATTGGCCAGCCAGCACAGTCCCTACAATTTAGACAGGTTCAGGGTGGGAGCCATGGGTGGGTAGATGCCAAAAAGTCCACAGAGGTGTGACCTGTATGCATGTTCACAGGACTGGGGGTGGCTGGGTAGGCAGAGGCCAACCCTGCTCTGAAATAACTCTGTGCACTGTGTGTGGGGTGGGAGTGGGGGCAGACCAGTCCATGCAGCCGGGAGTGGGAGCCGCCTGAGGGTTGCCAGGGAAACATGGCTGCAGGAGCCCCCAGCCATTTGCCTCTTCACCATGGAGACAGTGAGCTGTGGGCAGCAAGGGTAACGAAACAGGTGGCCCCCACCATGGGCTTCAGGAAACCACAGCGCAGCCTCAGCCCATCGCTGGGGGAGGGAGAGGCCCTGAGATCAATTTTCCGATTACAAAACCGTGTTCAAATGTCAATTCCTTCTCTCCTGCCTGTGAGCTCCCCTGGCCCATTTCGTCAATCCACACCCCCTCCTCTCTCCTGTTCCTGGCTTGCCTCTTGTGTTAGCGGAACGCTAGTCTTTGAAGAATGAAATTTGGCAGCAGTCAAGTGCCTAATATGACCTCATCCTGTCTGGTGTTTTCGGGAAAAGTCACCTCCTGAAAAGCGGGGAGGGTGCTTAGGGTGAGAGGCCTGGAAACCCAAGTGCTGGTGCCTGTGGGCGTCCTGCCCAGTGTGGGGAGGTTGGGCGTGGGACTCTTTTCTTTGTCCCCTCCGCAGTTCAGCTCATTACTGTTGCGAAGGAAGACCTTCAGCTTGGGCCAACTGGCAGTTTCCCAAAAACTCTTCTCTGTCAGCACCAATACTTCCCTTCCAGTCCTCCTGGGGTACAGAGAGGTGGCTGGTTAAAGGGGCCTAGGGGACTCACAGATGCGACCACAGTGCCCAGGACAAATAGCCACCTCTAAGCAGGAAATGTGCCTCCCCAGTTCCCATTCCAAGGCCACCAACTCTTTCTCACTCCAACATGAGTTGCTGCCCTGGGTTTATAAGAGGGAAGAGGTGTCCAGCAGCTCCTCAAAAAGTGCACCTGCCTCATTGAAAGACTCACCCTTTTCCATCTTCTCATCCCTGCCCCTTACGCTCATCTACTCCCCTTTCCCGGGTTCCAAGATTTCTTCAAGCTAGAAGTGTTGGGGTTTTGTTCATTTATGTTGATCAAGAGTCATGGGCAATTTCTCCAGATCAGCAGAGGACTGAGAGTTGTGGACCATGAAACTCACCAATTTATAGGGTATGGTCCATGCCCCACCTACCTCCTCCTCCATCACTGTCCTGCCCCTCAGCTGGGCTCCTCACCACACAGACATGCCTCTTGACCCTCTCCTACTGGGGAACCAGGTGGTCAGCTAGCACGACCTACCCTCCTTTGCTGCCCCACCCACCCTGGCCATCTGTCTGTCTGCCCAACTGTCTGATGTGTCTCTTGCCTGTTTGATGTTCGAGCCCTTAGTTGTGACAATCATATCTGATCATTAATAATGCAATAATGGAATAGTGACTGGAGAGACACTTGGATAATCAGCTAGCACAGGCTCATTAGTGGCACAGAACAATCACAGCGATGTAATAACAGATCCCAGGAAATTTCAATTAAACCGGGAACTTTGTTAGGGTTTCATTTTATTTTCAGCAAGGCGAAGGACAGCATAATTGCAATCAACTAAAGCCAATGCAAATCTCTTCCAAAAGAGACCCCTTCCCCTGGGTATGCGAGGGAATTAAACCTCCCTCTTCCTTAGCTCCTGCCCATCTTAATTCTGAGCTGTTTAAAGAACTCCTTCTCTGCCCCTGAAGAATGTTCCAACTGAGTCTCTGGCTTCACTTAACAATGGGATCATTCTGGTTTCCGGCTGTATGATAAAGATGATGATGCTATGCATTTAGTGGGAGCTCAACGGGTGCCCTGCACTGTGCTACCTCCTTCACAGGGGTTATTTCATTTAAACTTCACTACAGCTTACTGGGATTCTGATTAATATCATCATCATTTTACCAGTGAATTCACTAAGTCTCAAGAAAAGAAGAAACATGCTCTGGGTGACATATTTTTAAACATTAGTAGTACAGCCAGACCGCAAAGCCAGGCCAGCCTAAATGCAAACCCCATGATGACCTAGTCTTTCTTTTTCATCTCTTTTTCTTTTCCTTCTTTCCTCTCTTTCTCCTCCCCCCACCCCTTCATTTTCTTCTCTCTCTTTCTCCCTGGATTAGGCATCAGGTGAGAGTTGAAAATGCTGCAAGGAGATGGGGGAACCCAATACTGTACAGCGGCGGCATCTCATGTTGGGTCCATGGTCTCCCGCCTACAGTGGACAGCTGGGGAAAGTTTTCAAAAAAAGTACCTTCCCTGAATCCCGCCCCGAGATCAAACCACCTGAGGATGAAGCCCAGGGAGCTCTATTTTTTTCAGTGCTCTTTAGGTTATTTGGAAGCCCATAGCCTTGTCCATTTGGAGTAGTGGGTTGCCTATTGGTTAAACGCACAGGCATTGGGGCTGGCCCCGGCTTAAGATTCGTGTCATCCATGGCAAAGTAGTAACCTATATCAGCTCCAGTTTCCTTATCTGTAAACCAGGGTGCCTATAAGGACTATATGAGATGGTTGTCTGTGAAGTGTTCAGTAGAGTGCATGAAAAATTAGCCCTCAGAAACACTGCCTATGGGGCTGGAGCGGTGGCTCAGTGGTTACGGTGCTTGCCTGGCATGCATGAGTACGCGAGTTCAAACCTCAGCACCACGTACACAACGAAGTGTCCAAGGAACGAAAGTCACATGAAAAACTAAATAAAGATCACTTCTCTCTCTCTCTCTCTCTCACTATCCCCTCTTTCTTAAAAAAAAAGAAAGAAAGAAAGAAAGACTGCCTGTAGGTTTTTTCTTGTTGTTGTTTTGTTTTATTTTTTGTTTTTTCCCCCTAAGTAGACTTTCTAGGTCTGGATTGGTATGACCTGGAATGCAATGCCAGATCTGGATCTAGCATTGTATGACCTTGGGCTTGACTTCTTTGAGCCTTATGTTCTTATTGATAAAGAGGGTGATAACACTGACCTCTCAGATAAGGATACAAAAACAAGGTCCCTGATGCTCGCATCTCCAACTATTTGGGTCTGAGTCTAAAGACCACATGCCCAGCCAGCACAGGGCTCACCTTAGCCCCAGGTCCACAGTGTCGCCATTCGCATAGACTCTGCCCCACGCCCAGCCCAGTGGGGCCCTTCACAGGTGCTCTTGCTTCTCCATGATGAATTTCATCAGCCTGAGCCCCACTAGAAAGACAGGACCCATCATCTACTGCTGGATCAAAGCTGGCCACTGAGGTGGACACCATTGCCACTGACCATGACAAGGGACATGTGACGTTCAAAGAGGAGGAAGCAGCCCCCCCCTCAGGTGAGATCAGAGTGAAGGGCTGTAGAGGCAGGCAGAGAGAAGAGAGAACATGCCCCCTCCCTTCTCCTCTTCTTCACCCTTGTCCCTCCCAGCTTATCTATACCCTCGCCAGATGCCTGAAACTTCCAGGGGCAGCAGTGGAATTTCTGACAGAAGCCGTGTGTTTGAATTCATTTCCTGCCATTGCCAGGTGACCTTGGACCTGCCACCTTGGAGTTGTCCCATCTATTTAATAGGGAAAAAGTTATGATGAGGAGTACGTGAAAAATTTACAAGTTTCTGTTCTTGTCTCCCACTTCCTTTGTACCTAAACCTTTTTAGTAAAAGCTGCAAGACTTTGTACCTCCTTCTGTCCTTGGAACCTCTGCACTGGGCTCTGCCCACCAAGTCAGCACACACTCATTACCACCCACCTGGGGACATGCAAAACCCATATCTTCAGGTGTCATGAACTTCTAAAGCATCAGGTCATTGGTGATGTAATTAACATCTAGGTTCAGGCTAGGGTAACCCGGAAGTCACTTTCTTAGTGATTAGACAGATGGTTCCTGCCCCCTAAAATACTTGCATTAGAGCAAATGTTAAGATTTGATACTGACCTCAGAAATGCACAGCACCCTGTCCCAGGCTTCCCAGGCAAGATGCCCCCTCCAGATTCTGCTAGAGCTGCGTCTCCCTCACCTGGTGTTTTGGGCCAGAAGTCGGCCAGTCCTCAGTCCACTCTGCAGCACCCCACGCTTGATGCAAACAAGAGTCTGTTTGAAGCGCAAATCCTTCAGCAATTACCTGTAGAAACGGGTTGGGGAGTGCTGGGAACAGAAAGAGGAATTTATTTATTTGTTCTCTGTGCTTTGAGTTAGTTTTTAAATTGTCCTTCTATAGATAAAGGCGTCTCTCCAGCCGCTCAGCCCCAGATCGCAGCAGCTAATCTGCATCCGGTGAATCAAAATAGCCTCCAAACCAGATGGAGACCTGGAGCACACTAAGAAACCAGACCCGTTCTGATGCTGAAAGCAGGGATTTAAAAGTCACGTGAAGACTTGTTGGGATTTTCTGGGGCAAGAGTAGGGGGGACCAGGGATTTCCAAGGCCAGGAATATGCTGGAAGGAGGAGGAAAGCAGTTAAGCAAGAGAAACAAGAGCTCTCTTGGGCACTCCCCTATCATTTTCTTCCAAACTTGAGTGCGAGCAGTTTTTCAGGGGGTCAATGTGTTGGTATAGGGTGTGCAGCACGCAGCAGGAGAATGAGGGCCCATGTGTGTCCCAGAGAAACAAGATTGGAGAAGAGGCATAGGCTCTGCAGCCGGACCTGGTGACGTGCTACCTCGAGAATTTTGGATGACATCATGGTCTCCCTTGAGCATCCACTTCCTGATTGGTAAATTGGGAATAGACTATTATCTTGTAGGGTTTGGGTGAGGATTAAGTTAAAGAATGTGGAACATCCAGGCCCCATCCTTGTCACTTTAGGAACTAACCCAATGTTAGTTCCCAGTCCTTACACCCATTCTCTCGAGCCCATCTTTGGGAAAGTGTTTTGGGGGGATGGTTAAACTGTGCCTGATATAGGAGAGGGGTTCAGTTTTGGTCCCTGTGTGGTCTTCATACAAATATCAATCTCCTCTCTGGAACTGCCTGTCCCATCGCTGGACTCCAGGGTGTTTTTCAAGCCAACAAAGGGGTTGCTTATTTCCAGAGACAGGTCCTCCAGCAGACAGGGGCTGCGACTGTTTTGCCTACCACTGTGTCCGCAGGGCCAAGCACAGTACCTGGCACACAGCTGCCACTCAGCAAGCACTTCTGATTGAGGGACTGAGTGAATGAGCCAGTCCATCAACCCCTCCCTGAGGCTGGACAAGAAGGACAGAGTGTAGGCCTGAGCGCTAGCCACTACTGGTGATGCAGCTTCGAAACAAGGGAAGTGACTGTTATGTAACATACAGGAACTTTGCAAAGTGTTTCCCATCTGGCAGCCCCCAGCCCCAGACCTGAGTCCTGTTATAAATGAAATCAAACACGTAGTCGGGTGTGGGTGAGCAAGGCAGATATTTTACTTCGGCCGAAGGGCAAAAGAAAAATGTGCACCTAGCAAGGAAGTGAGGGGTTTTTAACGCCAACCTGACACAATACTGCCCTTCCCTCTAATTGGAGGAGCTCGGGTGCAGTCTGCATGATTGGCTGTGATTAGGTGGAGGCAGGTGCAAGAGGAAGTAGGCGGCGACTGGGAGAGAATGGGAGTGGGGGTCACCGCACGTGGAGAGGGTCATAGTGATTTGGAGTTCACCAGAAGGGGATGGCTGGGTGCCAGAAGGGGTCCTTGGAAAGAGGTGGGCATACACAGATGATGGAGTTACTATCTTCAAAGGGGGGATCTAAAATGGAGGTAGTAGGTTATACATCACAATCTTTCAAGTTTGACAGAAAAGACTATATCTTACAGTGCCCAGCTCAGATGACACTCCGAAAGAAGCACCAGCCAGCCTGCTCTGTCTCAGGCTGTTTCCTCTGTGTTCCTCTGATCCCCAGTAAGACCACAGACCCTGTGGACAGGGGGAACCAACACAATGGGGGATGGGAGGGTCTCCATTTGCACCTGCAGTCTTAGCTTGTTGCCGGAGACTCTCCTCACCTGCTCTTTAACAGGTCCTTGGAGAGTTGACCCTCCAATGCCTCCAGGCCTCAAAATGAGGGAGATGGAGGAGGAGGAGCTCCAGACCCTTTGTCTCCCTTGGACTTCCTTCCATGTGAATTGTGAATTGGCGACATGAAGACAGAACAAGTAGGAAGGGAAGGCAGGGCAGAGGGGGCAAGAGGACAGCTGCGCCCTCCCCCCTGCCATTGCCATCAAATGTCACCTTTGCCACTGATGACACTGCTGGCCTGAGGACACAGGGTTCACCCCACCCAGGTGCTCTCTGCTCTATTCCAACTGCCTGATCAGGCGAAGGAAAGGGAAGTTGGGAAAGCCAACAGTCCTGATGACTGCAAACCTTGGTTTCAACTTTGTGCTTTAGAGTCTAAATTGTCTACAATTTCTCCAATGACTCACTTTGAAAAGCAAAAATAAAAACTTAGGGCAAATTCATTAGTTGAAATGTAAACTTGATCTCTGAATTGGGAATCATGGGAATAATTCTAATAATTTAGGACCTGGAGAGATCTTGTTTGGGGCTGCCCTACTCAGAACAGGAGCTCTTTGCAGGCCAGAATAGAGTGTTTGGGAGTTCTGGCCTCATGTGCCCCCACAAGGCCAGGCAGGTGTTTGGTGGGAGGGCAGGCAGGACTAAGGCAGGGAACGCAGGTGCTAGATCCTTGGACAGGGTTCCTGCTGGTGCTAGGGAACCTGGAGCCCAGTTCCCACTGCTGCAGCCAGAGCCGGGGAAGGGACTCCAAGACCTGCAATCTGAGTCTTGCCCTTTTCACCCACCCTGCCCCTTCCAGAGCCCCCTTTCTCATGCAGCTCCACACTCCTTGTGGCAAGCTGCCCTCCAGGCCCTGGCCTGGTGTCCTGCTCACAGGTTTATCCTCCAGTTGTCCCCTGGGACAGTCAGGACTTAATGAACTGCCGTGTTGCCGAGGTAGCCTTTGATCCCAGCAGTTCAGTGGAAGAAATCAATACCATTAATGGAGAAAATCTAGGTTGTGATGTGGAGATTGGGGTGGGCCTTGTGGCCACATGACTGCCTGCCCACCTGCTGGAAATGGAACAGAGAGGGCACAGTAGGAGTCTGGGCGTATCTCCCAGGCCTGAGCCCTGCCCCTAGAGTGGAAGGGCAGTCAGGACCTCAAGACACACACAGACCAGGCCTGGGCCAGGTCAGGGATCCCAGGGGAGTCTGAGTCCCAGTAGGCAAGAAATGCAAGAAAGGAGGGTAGCTGGCACAGCTGAAGGTGGGCTGGTGGGCAGGGGGAGGGGTCAGAGAGAAGAGATGGGGAGAGGCTGGTGGGCAGCAGACCACACAGAAGAACCAGTGAGCTTCAGCTGGGCAATTGGCAGCAATGATCCTGGGAAGCCAGCTTGAAGCCCAAGAGGAGTTCGAGGTAGATGGTTGCAGCAGTAGAGAGCACAAGGGCATCAAGTGGGGACAGGAAGCCCTGAAGGAGAGGGACAGTGACACTGGGCACCATGCAGTCCTGTCTCACCCACCCCCAAGCCCCAAACCCAGCATCATGTTTGTGACCCCACTGATGCATTCTGTCACCCTCAAGTGCCCCCCGCCCAAGCCAGCATCAGAGTACTGCTTGGTTAATATTCGCATCAATACCAGCTGGGTCCCCTAGGCATGGTGTCCCCCTGCTCCCTCCTCCCTGGCACTCAGCAGAGTGGTGACAAGGCCCCCAAATGGCTTTATCAAGCAGTTCAGGCAGCTGTGTGGTGGCCTCCTTTCTCCCTGGCCTCTCCACTGGGTACTATAGGGACCCAGCTCCTGGAGGCCAGCACAGCGCAGGGCTTGGCCTGTGAGAGAGTGGCTCTGCAGTTCCAGGCCTCCTGGGTCCTGGCTGAGACCCAAAGAGCTTTACAGGGACGGAGGGAGCCAGTGGTCCCAGCACAGCCGCGTGTGCCCTGCCCTGCTCTGTGTCTCACCAGCACCACCTCAGGTAAGCCCAGGTAAGCCAGTTCCTCCCTGCTCTCTGGTTTCCTCATCTAGAAAGTACAAGCTGATCACACCTGCCGGCTTACCTCCCAGAACCTGGGGCAACACCAGCGGAGAATTCAGAAGGGGAAAGGCCACAGCAGTGCCATTTGTTTCCAGGAACATGCTCCTCCAAATAGCTAGAGAGCCTTCCCAGGGACAGGAATGACCCTGTGGGCCCTTTGACCCTGAGGGCACTTGTGGGGCAGAGCCACACAGAGGGAAGTCCTAGGAGGAAACATCACAAACACAAGGAAATGCATGAAATTATTCTGAGGGTGGAGTTTGGCCCCAATTTGGAAAAAAATGATGCTCCATCTTGCCAGTGAGTCCCTGGGATTGCAGGCACACGCACTTTAGTTGGTAGTTGCTGTCCCAGCCGAGGGGCAGGTGTGAAGACAGCAAGGAGGATTGCTCAGTGTCCTTGACCTGTTGAGTGTAGGGTCAGAGATCAGGGTCCCTCTGCCCCTCCGCAGGCCCTAGGACGGCCCCTCCATGGTCCTTGGGCATCCTCCGTCCTTGGTCACAGTCCCAGCCAGGAACACCCAGGTGCAGCCCCACCTGGTGCTTTGCAAGCCCCGCCAGCCTCACACCTGGAGAGGTGAGGGAGAGCCTAGTGCGGCACACCCTGTCACAGCCACTTGAACAACAAGTCCCAGTACACAAATGATGGCCTCCTCCATTGTCTTCTCCCACTCTATCCCCAGCTGGGCCCCTGCGAACAAGCAGGAACCACTGCCCCGGCTGGGGGAGGGGCAGGAGCAGGTGTTCTGAGGCCTGGAGCCAGAGAACTCTTCTCAGAGGGCTCTGACGTCAGAAGCACGTACCAGCCAAGGGGGTGCATGCCAGTGAGGCTTAGTGGAAGCAAGTCCCAGCAAGGCTCTTTGCTCAACAGCCTGAAACCAGCAGCCTCATCTCCTTCCCACCTCCGACTCAGGCTAGAGCTCCCTTGGGATTTCCAGCCAAGCCACCCCTGCCCCACCTAGGCACCAGGGAGCAAGAGCTCCTTACAGCAAACTGTCAACCTCTGATGATCCTCAGCTTCTGTGTGGGCTTCTGTGACCCTGAGCTGCAGCTGTGGCCAGGGAATCTGCTTTTCCAATCTTGCAATGAGAAGGCAGAGGGCATTTGAAGGTGCTGGTTTCCTGCCCTCTAGGATGAACGGAGATGTAAACCCTGGAATTACAGCTGCTCACGGCATTCCTTCATTTCCTGAATCAGAAAGGCAGACACGCCCAAGAGCACACGGCTGGTGGGGGACAGAGCCAAACCCAGGAGGCAGAGCACACAACTGCAGTGTCCTCCCCGTTGCAGACCCCTCTTTCTGTCACCCAGCGTCCTGGGAGAGACTCCCTAAGGACTGATGGGTGGAGGCTAAGGAGGACTGTGCAACGCTACCCAGGAAATGTCACTCTCAGAGAATAGCAGAGACCCCTGGGGACCAGCGTCCGCAGTATGACTAGAAGAGGAGCTACCATGGCTTTGGCCAAGGCTGCCCAAGTCATAGTCCCATGCCTCAAAACAGGAGACCTAATCAGCTGCTGACAGCCTATAACACAGGGCAAGTTATGGAATCTCTCCAAACCTGAATTTTCTCATCTGGAAAACAGGGATGGTATATTGACCACCAAAATTCATTGTGAGAATGAATGAGAGCCCAGGTCTAGTGTGTGTACCCAGGTATGTGGCTCTTCCTAGGTACCCTCCTCTGCTCTTTTCCTCTTTCCTTTTTCCCTCTCCCTTTCTGGATTTCAGTTTCCTAAACTGAAAAAGAAAGATAAACTGAAGTGGTTTCTTTTGTACCTACAACCACCATTTCCAACCCCTGAGTGACTTCAACAATCTCTAGTGACCCAATGGAGCCATCGCACACCTGCATAACACCCTTTCACCATACACACACAAAGACACACCAGGAGTGCTGACTCTGCATCAAAAACCAGAATTTCAGCCCTGGGTGACACATGCCCTTTGAATTCAGCATTCAGAGGTTTTTCAGGAACAGTTCTGATTTACACCTGTTTGTCATCCAAACTGTGACATTTTTAGAATGAAAGTGTTGCCAGGACAACAGGGATAAACCAGGAATGTCCTGGGAATCCTATGAATACTCATCAGAACCTTGGTCTCTCAGGTAAAGGAGTTTCTACCCTATGCCCCTGCCGGGGTGGGTCATGAACCTTAGGTCTCCATCCCAGGAGACCCCTGAGCCCCAGGCCAGCTCTCTGCTCCCACTCTGGCCATGCAATGCTAGTTTCTTTCTTCACTGTTGATTGCTGCCCCACAATCAACTATTTGCTTTTCTGTGTCTGACGCTCACCATGAGGAACTTGGACATGGAAGCCCCATACCTAACACTGCCTGGCACACAGTAGATGCTCAAAAAATGTGTACGGGAACAAATGCCTACCTGAAACAAAACTAGACAGAGAGTAGAGGGTTAATATAGCTCCTAGAGGGAGCTGGAAGAAGTCGGCTTAGCAGTAAAGAAGAGTACTGTTATTTCCTACCAGACAAGTCAGAGCAGGCATCTTCAGCCCCCTCCTCTCCATCCTCCATGCATACATCTCTGCAAATGGCACCTGCTGGTTGGCCAGGGAGCTGTCATCTTCATGCCTGCAGGTGACAAGCCAAGAGGACAGCAAGTGCTTTGTTGAAAGGCTTTGGGGTTGGAGACTGTACTCAAAAGAGTGAAGGCAATTCAGAGCCCCCATGGGAGTTTTCCCCACTTCCCATGCCTGGCTGCACCCTCCCCAGGTAAGGCCCGTCCCAGCTGTGGCATCCAGAGTTCCAGAGTGGGTCCCCTATGCACTCTAGCCACTGCCTGGGTGCTGTCACTTGTCACTTGACAATGGAGAAGGATGTTTCTCTATTTTCTAGCTCAGATGAGCTTTCGAAGACGCTATCTGGCTGTGATATAAATCCATTGAGAAAGCCCTGGAGGGAGCCCCTGCAAAGCCCTAAATTGGACACTAAAAACAGATAAAAGCTGATGGTTTAAAGGCTTTATGTGAGCTCCATTTGGGGGAAGGAATGAAAACAGGGATTTAGTTTGTCCTCTCCCACCAATACACTTTGGGCAGCTGAGATTTTAAATCTTTTGTGTCCCACTTGCATGGATCTGAGTGCTAAACTAGAAGGAACTCAGCTATACAAAGGCCTCAAAGGGGCCCTGCACCCCAGGCTCCTCCACCCCCACCTCCTCACAGCAGGACTCTGAAGGCTAAGTGCAGGGCTCAGAACCAAATGACCAAAGGGGTGGATTCCAGCCTTACCCAGCCCAAAGCTGTCTCAGGGTGAATCCAGATTCAGGTGAGTGAGCAGGTCAAGCCCTCACCCTGTGTTTCTGCAGCTCCAGGCCCTGGGCTCCTTAGACCCAGTTGGTGGGTGACAGGCCACCCAGCAAGACATTGCTGCCTGCTTAGCATCTTACCTGCCTTCCTGTAGTCCCCTACCCTGCATTCAGAGAATTTGGAATTTGGGAGGACAGAAAGGCCAGAATGAAAATTCCAGAAGGTTTTGACTCAACACTTAGCACATGGGGCTACCTGGAGTGACCAGATGGGCAGCAATCCTGGAGCCTCTCTTTGGGGTAAATAATGAAAGTGAGGCTATTTCAATAAAGAGGACAGGCCATCACTTTCTCCAAATAGAGCCCTGATGGTTGGAGGGGTAATGCCACTCTTACTGAACTCAGTGGTTCTCAGCCTACACATTAGAATTTCCCAGGCAGCTTTTAAAAATCCCAATAGCATAGTGTTACTTCATACGCATTTATGATTATAAAACTGCTCACTTTTTAATAAAAAGAAAAAATAATCCCAATGTTGGGGCTGGAGTCATGGCTCAGCGGTTCAAGTGCTTGCCTGGCATGCTCAAGGACCTGGGTTCAAACCCCAGCACCACATACACAACTAAGTGTTGGAGAAACAAAGGCCTGATGAAAAAATAAAATTGATTCTCTCTTTAAAAAAATAAATAAATAAAATCCCAATGTCCAGGCCCCACCCCAGACTACTTAATCAGAAATTTAAGGGTGAGATTTAAATTGATTCCACCATTCTCCAGGTGATTGCACTGTGCACCCAACATTGACCTCTATTCTAATTGACTTGACTTATTAATGAACAAATGAAGGTGGGGTCAGGGACTCCCATCTTTCTCAAATCTCTCACCACCCCTGCCTTAACTCCTGCCCTTTGCTGTAGACCTGAAGTGACCATCAATGACCATTGATGAAGGTCAAGTTAAGAATCCACCCTTTCCTTCCTGCTAGGCAGGGTGAGCCTGACTCGGGTCTGCTCTGCCTCAGGATTTGAGAGGGATTTTCCTGGGGCTTGGGATCATGTCAGATCTGGGAGGCATGTTTGGAATCATGTAAGTCAACCACTCTCTCATTTTGCAGGTGAGAACACAAAAGAGGGTGAAGGTGAGATGTAACTAGGGCCACTGAGCTCCAGTCTGAGTGCTGAATTCTGTCCTTTATGCAACAATGTCTTGCTTAGCAGGGCTTCCAGCTCCTTGGGGTCTTCAGCTCTTGCATCAAGTGCTGGAGGCTCAGGACAGAAGATCTTTTGACTTCTGAAAACCCCTCCCTGGATGCATTTCCCAGAGAGGAGAGAAGAAGCTCAGTATTCCAGACAACATTGTGTGGAATCTTAGTTTTGTCATTTAGAAGCTCTGTTCCTTGGAAGGCCATCTTAACCTTTCTAAGTTTCTGTTCTACTTATGTAAAATTTTTTTAATTTTTATTTTGAACGAAAGAGGGACAGAGAGAGAAAAAAGGATCAATTTTATCTAGTTTTTCATGTGGCTTTCATTGCTGTGACACTTCATTGTGTACATGGTGCTGGGGTTCAAACCGGCATCCTCCCGCATGCAGGCAGGCACTGTAACCTCTGAGCCACCGCTCCAGCCCCTGTTCTACTTATTTATATGATAGTGAAAGTATTAGCTATCACACAAGGTTGGTAAGCAATACTTAGATGAGACTGAGTCTATAAAGTACTAGAGTCATACCAACGTCTAACAAAAGTTCCTCATCCCTCCCTTCTCTCCTCCTAGTCCTCAAGGTGGGGCTTCCTACCAGCAAGACCAGGCCTCTTCCCCGGGCCCAGTGTAAGACTTGTGTCCCCAAAACACGATGGGAGCTTAGGGATCTTGCTCTTTCCCCAAGATAATCTCCTGGGTTACAAAAGAAAGGTTGGGCAGAGGTCCTTCAAGTTTCATAGGAATGCTTTCAGGAAGTCACACCTCTAAGCAGAAGGCACAGGTTCCCGGCTGGTCTGACTTCCCCAGATGTGGCATCCTTCCTGGCCCCTGTCCTAACTGGCCTGGAGTTAAGTGAAATAATTTATTATTATTGAAATATTTTCAATAAGTACCAACAGATCCCCTACTCTGTACCAGGCATGTGTGACAAGACACACATGGCCCCTGCTCTCAGAGATTCCAGGTAAAGAGAGACGTGAGTTCTTTGGTGTTTTCATCTGATTTTGTGTCCCCCACAACATTCACATGTGGGAATCCTGACCCCTGAGTGATAACATCAGGAGGTTAAACCTTTAGGAGGTGATTATGTTCTTAGGCAGAGCCCTCATGCATGGGATTAGGACCCTTATAAAAGAGATCCTTCAGAGTTGCCTTCCCAGTGTGAGGACACTATGGGACGACAGCATCTATGAACCAGGAAACAGGCCCTCAGCAGATCCCGAATTTTCTGGCACCTTGATTTTGGATTTCCAGCCTCCAGAACTGTCAGCAGTGCCTTTCTATCGTTTATAACGTAGCTAGTCGGTGGTATTTTGGCATAGCAGCCCCAATGCACAAAATAAAAATTGGTAGCTAGAAGTGGGGGTCCTAAAAATGTGAACGTGGCTTTGGAACAAGGTAACAGGTAGAGGCTGGAAAGGTTTGGAGGTGCATGCTAGCAAAAGCGTACACTGCCATGGACCTGTTATAAAAAGGGCAGGAGTGGGGACGGCTCAGAAGAACAGGAAGAGAGAGAAAATTTCAATTTTCTTAAAGAATGTTTAAGTGATCATGAACAGAATGTTGGAGGAAATATGGAGGTAAAGGCCATTCTTATAAAGTCTTAGAAATAAGGAATATATTATTGGGAACGGGAAGAAAGGCAATTCTTACTATAAAGTGGCAAAAAAACTTGGCTGAATTGTGTTTGTGTCCTAGTGTTTTCTGGAAAGTAGAACTTGTGAGCTATGAAATAGCATATCTGGCTGAAGAAATTTCTAAGCAAGTATTGAAGGCACAACTTGGCTTCTCTTGAATGCTTGCAGTAAAATGTGAGAAGAGAGAAATGATTTGAAGATGGAATTTTTAATCAAAAGGGAAGCAGGATTTAAAGGTTTGGAAAATCCTCAGCCTGTTCATGTTTTTAAAAAATGAGAAAGTGTGTCAGAGAGAAAACAAGATTTGGTCAAAGGACCAAGTGACCATTTGATGAAGATTAGCATGGATTATCCTGGTGTTATTCATCAAGACAACAGAGGAATGACCTTGAAGGTATTTTGGAGATTATTGAAGGTGCCCCTCCCGTCACAGGACCAGAGTGCCAGGCCTAGAAACAGAATGACTTCAAAGGAGCCACAGACACCTGTAGGGCCCAGGGAGTTGCTGCCCAGAACTGCCTCAAGGTTCTGGTCCCACATTCTGACTCACCACTTCTTGGTTACCCCAGGCTTGGCAGGTCCAGAAGTGGTGTGGGCCATGATGGCTATTCCCTCGGTGAGCACAAACAGTAAACGTTGGTGGTATCCATGCAGTGCCACCTCTGCACACACAGATCATATGAGCCATGTGACTACCTCCACCTAGATTTAAAGGATGGAGCTGTGGAGAGTCGTAGCACATGATGCAGTAGGAGTCTGTTGCAGAGAGTTCCCCCCAGGGCAATGCCTAGTGGAGCTGTGGGTGGAGCCAGGCGGTGCCAGGCTGGGAGAGTTGCAGACACCAGACTCCAATCCTTGAGAGCTACAGGCCAAAGTTCTGCCCCAATAAAGTCATGAGGGTAAGGCCAGCCAGAGCTGTGGGAGACCAGCCCCTGACCTAGCGTATCCAGAAGTCAAAGAAAGTTACTCTCAAACCTTAAGATTTAATGTTTGTTCTGCTAGGCTTCAGACTTACCTGGAACCTGGAACCCCTTTCTTCTTCCCTGTTTCTTCCTTTTGGAATGGAAATGTCCATACCATGCTTGTTCCACTACTGATTTTTGGAAACACATCATGTTTGAGTTCACAGGTTCACAGCTTCAGGATGAATCCTAACTTGAGTCTCATCCATATCTGATTTAGATGGCATTTAGATGTAAACATCTAAATCAGACTCTGGATTTCAGACTTTAGAGTTGAAGTAAAAATGAGTTAAGACTTTGGGGGTTAAAGAGATGGGATGAAGGTATTTGCATGTGAGGACATGCATTTGTTGGGGGGGACTAGGAATAGAAAGCTATCCTCAGAATGTTTGCCTCCAATTCCAAATTCATATGGATGAAATCCTAACCCTCAATGCCATGCTTTAGGAGGTGGGGTCTTTGGGGAAGTGATTAGGTCCTCAGGATAAAGACAGTGGGGTAGGTGCTGCTATAGGAGAGAGAGAGAATGAGTTTAAGCACTAAATAAGGAGACTTGCCCAGACTTGGAGGAGGTCAGAAAAGCTCTCTGAAGGAGGTGACTACTAACTGGAGAACTGAAGAATAGGTGGGACTGATCTATGAGAATTCCAAAGGACAGAATGGTGTTCTAGGCTGAGGGAAGAGCACAGGTGGTAAAGATCACAGTGAAAGAGAACATGTGTTTTTGAAGATCTGACATCCTGAGAATTGTTGAGAGATGAGACTAGAGTAGCAAGAGTCAAATCACGACTCTTAGTCCTGTGGTTCTCAATTTGGCATGTGCATCAGAATCACCAAGAAGGCAAGTTAAACACGGAAGGCTGTACCCTGTGCCCAGGCTCTCAAGTTCTGGTGTGCGGCCTAAGAATTTGCATTTCCAAGCAGCTTCCAGGTGAAACTGATCAATAGTCCCAGCCCCACTTTATTCCAGGTCATGCTAAGTAGTGACGACCTCAGCCTAAGAGAAAGGAGAAGAGCAAAGCATTTTCAGCTGAGGGGCAGACAGGTATGCCTTTCAAAGATCTTGCCGGGCTGCAGTGTAAAGAAAGAGTGTGGAGGAATGAATGGGTGCCTGCTGAGAGCTGCTGGGGCCCCCAAAGTGTCTGTGGCTCCTCACTGAAATCACAAGTAGATCTCAGTTCAGAAAACTTTCTGCTCTGCTTCAGGAGAGAACCTTCTCTTGGGAGAAATTTTTCCGTAAGCCTCTTGTGTTTCTGCATATTGTGCTCTTAATTGGCTGTTTCGAACTGTCTTTTCAAGGATGTTTGTATAGCAATCAGCCTTGGGAGACAGAGATAGTATCTCTTCAAATCAAAAGGAAAATTAGTTTAGGGTCCAGTATAAAAGGACAATGTTTTCTTCCGGGGCCAAAATTAAGCCAACTTCCTTCCCTATATATAAAAGATTCAAGCTCAGAATTCTTCTTTGGTAGCATAACCCACCATATCTGCTTGTGTCACCTGAGCATCTCCCAGTCACCTTGTGGGAATTGGGACTTGGGGAGCCTCTGAATACTGCTATTGTTGAGAATAATGAAGTCCTCTGTCTCTGATCAGGGGTCTCATGTCTTCTACCAGCACCCATGAAACTATGGTGGGCTAACTAGTCAGCTTGCAAGTTGGGAAAAATATCAGACTCTCCACAGTTCTTCACGCCCTCCTCCTCCAATCCACCCCTGTGTCTCCTTCCGTGGCCTCTCCAGCAGTCCTTCCCCTACATACAAAACTACTGACTCGCTGAAATATCCAGCTGTCACACTCCTCCACGCAGCTTTGAGCCATATTGTCTGCATCCAGGTTCCACGTTCCCCTGCAGTGGGTTTTCTCTCTTACCCTTCCATTCCCAGGAATCCAGTGTCAGAGGAGAACAGTACAATTTTCATGACCACCCCTGCCCCTGCCTTGGGTTTTCACAAATCACTGGGTGCTTTAACACCCATCATTGTATTTTATCTTTCCAACCACACTTCAGGGGACTAGTGATGTAGTTCCTATTCTATGGATGGGGAAACTGAAGTCCACAGATATTGAGACTCATTAGCAGGAAAGGACCAGCTTCAAATCTTGTGTTCTTTTCACAATGCCCCAGATGTCCCTTATTTTTTTTAAAGGGACAGTGAGGGGCAGGGGATCAATTTTATTTAGTTTCTCATGTGGCTTTCGTTGCTTCAACACTTCGTTGTGTACTTGGTGCTGGGGTTTGAACCTGTGTCCTCGCGCATGCCAGGCAAGTGCCATAACTGCAGAGCCACTGCTCCAGCCCCCATTTTTGTGTTTTAGTATCCACCTGAGCCAAGCATGATTAGATCAGTAAGAACTGATAGAAGAAAGGGAAAATCTTTCAAAGTTAAAGAGAAACGATTGGGAATTACATTAGCATTCATAATCGAGAGCTGTCTGTATGTACACTGAAACCTTTCCAGGCTCAGCTCTCACCCAAGGCTGGGAACAAGAGTGTACGCTTTGTAGTGCACCCTTAAGTAGGGCTGGGACTGATGGGGGGGGTCCCTTTGAATAGTCCAGGAGAAGGAACTGCCTCCCAGGTGGTGACGGTGGTGGGAGGCTGCAGGCTCTCTCCAGGCAGTCCCGTTGTTTTTGAATTGTAGATTGCCAGGTTTGATTGGAAAGTCAGAAGTCTAGCCAGGCCCCCTGCAGACCTATTTATGTGGAACTGGTCTCCTCTCTGAGAGGAAATAAACATCAGAGGCTACCCAACCTGCCTGACGAAGGCCTCCCTGTTATCAAAGCAGGTGCCAATGTGGAGCCGAAGCTGAACATTCTGGGAATGCTGGGACCCTGAACAGCACCCTGCTCCCCACCCCACCAACCCAGTGTGCTCGGTGAGCTCTCTGAATCTCCTTTCCCACCTCCAGCCTGCATCTAGCCACATGAAACTTTTAGCATCTGCCTCCTCCCCAGCATCTCCTGTTAAGCCCTCCCTGTCCCTTCTTTCTCCTCTACCACTTCCGTTTCATCTCTAAATGATCTAATATTAATGTTCTCATCCTTACAGTGTTCAGAGGAAAAGAACGAGTTTCGTCCGCAGAGAGAGGGAGTTGAGAAATTAATATAATATTTGTTCAGGATTGATTTCAAGCTGTAATCCTTTCTGCCAGAGAGACCCATCTGTTTAAAACTATCAGACACTAATTACCCAGCTCGTGAACACAATAGCAGGATTGAGGAGTGATGTCCTGATACTCCCCCACGCTCTTGCAATTTAGCATTGTTATTTATTAGAGGGGAAAAAAATCTCTCTGTGAAGACGGATCTCCCATCCTCTTGACTGGCAGAGGCTCCCAGAGGGCTGAACGCAGCAGGGAATAAGCCCCAAATTTCTTGATCAAAGAATCCCAGGAATTGCATTCATCTATTTGCTATAAAGGTCAAATCCATTCCACATTTTTCCCTCTCCCCTCTCTGACTCAGTCCAGACTCTCCACCAAAGTTCCTTTTTGGTAATGCTTAATAAAGAGACCATCATCCTCTGGGTAAACTAGGGTTCAAAGTGCTGATTCATCCTTGCGTGCTCTCTTTCCCTCTTCCTCCTAAGTGATCAGATGCTGAGCCTGTGAAGTCTATTTCTACCATGGCGCTCGCAGCTGACTCCCTCCTTTCCTTGCGAGGCTAACGCACGGTGTTGTGCATGTCCACCTCTGGCCTCTCTCCCCTTCTCATCAGTATCTGCTCCACTGCTCTCATGATTCTTGTCCCCCAAAGAGATGGAAGAGGAGGAGGGAGAAAGGAGGAAGAAGGGAGAGAGAAAGGTGGAGGGATGATGAGGAGGAGAAGGAAGCAGCTTTAGCATAGCTGATTAAGGCATTTACCTGTTCAAAAATCTTCAGTGGCTCCCTTGGCCAACAACTAATTGGATATTTAACGCCCTCCAAGTTCCAGCCTCAAGGCCTTTCCAGCTGTCCTTCTGACTAGACTTTTCATTCTGTAAGGCATAATCTGGGTAAAACTGCTCTAGTTTCAATATTTCCACATTTGTTATAGAATGTCTTACTCTTTCCCCTTAACATTAAGTTCACTCTTACTGCATAAAAGGCTGAAAGCCCTTCTTCATCCTCCCAGGATCTCTCTCCCGCTCCTCCCATGCACTATAGTGTTTTATTTGGGCCATGCTTTATGGGAGCTATAATTTGCCTAATAGGTTCACGTTGATCTGAATAGACTTGAAAGCACCTTGCAATTGGTGAGCTGTATCAGACCCCAAGCAAGGCACTGGGATGGTTGCTAACAAAATAGACATGTTACCTTCTTTTATGAAAAGTATGGCCTGCTGGGAAGACAGATGAAATGTTAAGGATTAATTTTTATTATTATTATTATTATTACTACTTACTAGGGATTGAACTCAGAGACTCTTAACCACTGAGCCACATCTCCAGTTCTTTCTTTTTTTTTATGTTTTATTTTGAGACAGTCTTGCTAAGCTGCTGAGACTGATCTTGAACTTGCAATCCTCATATCCCAGCCTCCCAAATCGCTGAGATTACAGGTGTGTGCCACTGTGCCTAGCTAATTTAGCATTTATGACAGCACAGACTGCTGCCAAGGGGCTCAGGGTGCTCCTAGGAGGCATAACTAGACTGGGGTTGGGGACTATATCTATGAAGAAGCAATGTGTAAGGTAAATATTATCTAGACAAAGAGAGGAGAGCAAAATTTTCATTTTCATCTTTTATCTGCGAGAAACATTATTAAGGAAACTCAGAGATCACACACAATTTCTAGGAATCTCCCTGTTGATAGGGTTAGGGCTTAAAAAAAGAAAAAGAAAAAAAAAAGATGGGAGTGGGGACAGAGAACTACTGGACAC
Organism: Aplodontia rufa; assembly: GCA_004027875.1. Lineage (NCBI taxonomy): Eukaryota > Metazoa > Chordata > Mammalia > Rodentia > Aplodontiidae > Aplodontia > Aplodontia rufa. The sequence continues at coordinate 48,143 of PVKS010009264.1, forward strand.
CAGTAAATCATTTAGGAGGCTGCTGTGGTTCAAAGGTAGCTTGTCCCCGAGGGCCATGTGTTAGAGGTCTGTTCCTCCACACAATGTTGATAGGTGGCATCTTTAGGAGGTGGGGCCTAGTGAGAGGTCCTTTAGTCAATTTGGGTTGTGACCTCATAAAGGATTATGGGATCCCAATCTCTCTGGCTTCCTGTATCAAAATGTAACCTCTTGCCCCCACTATTCTAATCAATCATGATGTGACGTAGCCAGAGCCCTCACCAGAGCTGAGCAGATGCCAGCAGCATGCCCTTGAGCCTCCAAAACTGTGAGCTAAATAACTCTCTATTCTTCATAAGTAGCCTGCTTCGAGTATTTTATTCCAGCAAAGAAAAGCTGACTAATAAAAAGGCTATTGTAAGAGTTGAGATTTGAGGTTAGGCCAACCTTAATTAGACTGGAGAGAAGAGATTGGATTTAAGACATGTTGAGGAAAGAGAATCACTAGAACTTAATTTCCAGTAGGCTGTTGCTGGAAGAAGAAAAAAAGTCTAAAGTTCAGTTTTCTGGGTTCTGGAGAAATAGTAGGGTCGTAACCAGCAGGGGACATTTTAGAAGCAACAGTAAACGGGAGGTAGGTCAGAGGAGAAGTTCCGTCTTGTTTATACTGAGGCTGATCTCCTGGCGAGATATTGGAGGGAATATTCCTTTCGTTGAAGCTATTATGCTATAATTCATAACAACTTTATTGAGATATAATTGACATAAGATCAACTGCATATATATAAGGGATACAATTTGATAAGTTTTTTTTTTAAAGAAGGACAGTGAGAGAGAGACAGAGGGAGAGACAGAGAGAATCAATTTTTATTGAGTTTTTCACATGGCCTTCATTGTTCTGACACTTAGTTATGTACGTGGGTGCTGGGGATTGAACCTGTGTACTTGTGCATGCCGGGCAAGCACCGTAACTGCAGAGTCACCACTCCAGACCCCAATTTGATAAGTTTTGATATATATGCATGTGTGTGTGTGTGACACCATCACCATAATCAAAATAGTGATCCCCAAAAGTTTCCCTCTGCACCATTATAATCCCTCCTTCCCCAGGCAACACTGATCTGTTCTGATTATATTGTGCTTTCTAAAGTTTTACATAAATGAAAGCATATAGTATATATTTGTCTTCTATTGTCTTTTAGCTTATTTCATTCAGCATAATAGAGATTCATCCATGTTGTATGTTTCATTAATTCATTCCTTTTTATTAATTAATAGTATTCTATTGATTGTACCACAGTTTATCTATTCCCCTACTGATGGGCATTTGTGTTGTTTCCAGTTTTGGACTACTAAAAGCTAAGCTGCTAAGAACATCCTTATTCAAATCTTTCACCTGATGAAAAACCATACATTTTCTTTTTCTCTTGGGTAAATACCGACATTGGAATGACTGGATCATGTATACCATGGTTACAATACCCCAGAAGATTCTGGCACTGATTACTTAACACAAACTCCACAGATTAAGAGCACAGTCCCTGGCAAGACTGTCCTCATTTCACATGCCAGCTGCAAGTTTGGGTACTCCCCAGTGTATCTCATCAAATGGCTACAAATTCAGGGGTTCTCAGGCCTCCTCAGATTTGATAATTCTCTACAGTAATTTATAAAACTCTGGAAAGCACTCTACTTATAGTTTTATTATAAAGGACATAAGACAGGACCAAGAAAACGAAGAGGCATACACTGGGTAGATGCAGAACTTCCATGTCCTCTCCTCCTAGAGTCATGACTTGTTACCATCTGGGCACATCCATCTCTTCACCAATCAAGAAGCGCCACTGAGCATGAGTCCAGAATTCTTACCAGGGTTGCATTGGTAGGCATGATTGATTGGTTCATTGGCCCCGTGACTGGTCTCAGCCTCCAGCTTCTTTCTTCTCTTTAGAAGAGGTCCTCTAAACACAGGTTCCTCTGTCATGATGCTGTCCCTTCCTGCGTCACCTCCTTAGCAATAAACCCAGGGTGGTTCAAGGACTCCTATGAGTAACATTTCTATCACTTGGAAAATTCTAAGGGTTTAGTAGTTCCCTCCCAAGAACCAGGGTCAAAAATGAGCTAAATTCTTTATTTTATAACAATGGTGTTTGTGTTCAATTAATCTTGGTTAAATGTATTAGTGACCAAATTAATAAATGAATACATGAATAAATGAATAACCAGGAATAACTTTTCAGTTGCCTGTGGCTAAACACCAGCTCAAACTAAGTAAAATGTTGTCTTACATATGGGAAAAGTAACTGGTGGGGTCAAAGAATAAAGAAAGAGCTTTAGGTGTTCAACAACCAGGAGTTAGAAACAAGACATGGGACCATCAGAAATCTCTCTTCATCTGTGTCTCCTTCCTGTTCATCTCTATTTCACCTGAAGCAATCTATCCCCCCTCCCGCTTTTTTTCTGCCCTGTGAGAGGAAATTACTATGAATTGGCTTCTCTTGACTCACAGCTTTTTACTCTTAGCACAAATAAGTACATTTTCCAAAAAACCTCTAATTGGTTCTATTTGGATCATATGCTAAATTCTTGGACCAATTATTGTCCCAAGTGAGGCGATGACTGTCCTTTCCTGGGTCACATGCCTGCCTTTGATCTGCTGTTATGATTTGCAGCCCAAACAGAGTGATGAAGAACAGATAAACATGAGAGATCAACTACACTTCATGTCTACATGGTGTACTAAGGTTTAGAAAGGGGTGTCCACACACATTGTCTTATAACCCTGTGAGGTTGGATTGCATTTTACAGATGAGGAAAGGAGTCTTGCTAACATTAAAGGTTCTAAAATAAAAAATGTTAACTAAAAATGTAACTGAAAAATGTGAGCAATGAATGGGACTTGGTCTTTTATTCATGAGTCCAGGAAAAGGTGTGTCTGATTTGTATTTCATCACCCAGGCACCCGGGTTTCCCTAATCTTCCATCAACTGTTCATCCACACATTGATTGAACACTTATAATAGGACCGAGATCCAGCAATAAATAAGACTGTACTACTGCGCTTGTGGAGCTTCCATTCCAGTGGGAAAAGTGGACAAGGATTTTAGACAGTGCTATGAAGGGAATAAAACAGGTAAGTGATCAGGGAATGGGCACCACCTGGCCATTCCTCCCATCAGCCGCAACTCAGCGTGGACACTGATTGGCTGACCACAGCCCACCCAGAACACCCCGCACAGCCTGGAGGGCTATTTTTAACTCCTCACTGATGAGTTTGCCAGGTCTGAAATGTGGAAGAAGCCCGCAGAACAAATGAGGAGCAACCAAAACTGCAGCTTGAATTCCTTAAACGTCACTAAGGATGATATTTCAGACTCTTCAGACAAGAAAGTCATGGATCCTCTTTGGCAATAGCAACTATTTTCACCTGGCTAGGGAGGTCCGTGGAAGACCTTGTGTGGTCTTTCCAGAGACAGAAACATGAGCTAATAGGGTCCGTTCCAGCCCGAACCTTTGAAGTTGTGATGAAAACCAAGCCTGTTCCTGGCTCTTGATACAAAGAGAACATAAAGAGAGCAGGATTCCTGTCCTTTGGGAAGACGGCCCAGTCTCCCTGGTAGCCAGGAAGTCATGTAACATGTCCATGTCAAAACCAGTGACTCCTCTGGGAGATTATCAAATTAAGATCTTTCCATTGAAATGCCTAATGTTATTGATTAAAGAGCAGACATCAAGAACAGGCCTCCCCTGGCCCTAGAGTTAGATGGATTTATGTTCTCCCTGTGTCTAAACCTTGAGCTAGAACACATTTGGTGCCCCCAGGAACTCAGGACTCAGACAGTAAGCAGAGCCCTCTGTTCTTTCTCTGGAACATTTCTACATCAGCTTCAGTGAGGCTGGAGGGCTTTCCTGACTACAGATCTGCACTTCCTGAGCTTTCTGTGTACCCTGATGTCCCCACTGTTTATGAATGCCACATGAATGCCCAGAGCCCAGAGCTGGGCATACTAAAGATACCCATCACCTGAAAGAATTAATGGTATATTTTATAATTTCAAAACCTCTGTATATTTGGTGCTTTTTGTATTGAAGCAAACACCACATAAAGTGATTGAAATTGACTGGCTGATCTAAACTATTATAGAGGAGGAAAAAATAAAGATATTGTCCTTCTGTCCTCCTAAATTCATGGCTGGAATCCTGTGACAAAAGACAGAGTAGCAAAAGAAAAAACACAAATGTGTTTAATCTGTGTTTTATCTCACATGGGGAGCTTCACAAGGAAATGAAGGTCCAAAGAAATAGTTAAGCCAGGTGTTTTTTATATGGTTTTGAGGAAGAGTGGGCAGTCATGGAGAAATGTGATAGAGCAAAGACTATGAGGGGAGTGTAGTGAAGGGGGGTTGGGGACCTGTTTGTTCAGATTCCTGTTGGTGTCTCTCGTTTTTTGGAGAAAGGGATGCTCCTTCCTGTCAGCTATGGGAGGCATCTCATGCATCAGGGTCTCTGACCTGCTTCAGTGGGGAGGGCAGGGAATCTTTCCCAGTATTTTGTTTATTTGTTTGTTTGTTTTTAACTTGCTTCATGGGAGGCAGGAAGGGGAAAGGCCAGAGTGATCCTCCTGTTTCTTTCCATTTCTCAGATCCCTGCAGCTTAAGATATTCAATCTGCCAAACCGGCATGTTTTGGGTAACTTTTTTGTTTTGTTTTTAAAGAGAGAGAGGGACAGTGAGAGAGAGAGAGAGAGAGAGAATGAATTTTATTTAGTTTTTCATGTGGCTTTCGTTGCTCCTATATTTCATTGTACACATGGTGCTGGGGTTCAAACCCGCATCCTTGTGCAAGCGAGGCAAGCGCCATAACCGCTGAGCCCACCGTTCCAGCCCCTGGGTCGTATGCTTTGAACCACTTATTGACACATCTTTCCTTCCCTTTCTTGACTGTGCAGAGCTCCCCTCTTCCCTCCAAAGGCCCAGTTCCATGTTATCCGTGTGTGCTTCTCCCTGAGTCCCCAGGCACAGTCGCTGTTGCAGGGCACTTTGCCCATGGGTGGCATTATCAAGTGGTGCTGCAGTGTGCACATGCGTGCATTTGACTTCTCCAGGACTTCAAGTATCTCAGGAAGAAGTACCATGTTTCCTTCATCTGAGTCTTTCCTGTGCTCCGCCCAGGGCCTAGCAGAGGCTAGAAAGCCAGAAATTATCTTCAAATGAATCATTCAGAATAGACGAAGGGCAGAGCCTGGCCTCCCCATACCTTGAAATCTCTTTGGCAACGGGGTTACAGGTTTGAGAATATGGATCAGAATCTCAGCCCGGTTAAACTGATAAGGTGATTTCACCACCCAATAAGCAGTTACCTTTGTCCCGTGTTGTGCTTTCTCTGAGGTGTCTCCATTCCATTTCCACTGGGAATTGTGTAGGATGAACAGGGAGACAGCCATCTGTAGGCCTGAACCACAGACCTAGTAAGATGGATAAAGTTATGGAGGAGACAGAATCCCTTCAGCCGAGCTGCTGAAGCAATGCTAGAGATCGGGAGATCGGGGGAGGGAGCAATAACATAGCCGGGCTCTTGGGTTCTAAAGGTGAGCATCTCTGAAATGAGAGTGGACAGGGTTTGGGCTACAGCAATCCATTCCCACAGGAAAATTCCAGGAAACAGGCATGGAAGACAGATAATAGAATTTCCTTCTCTGTACTTCTTCAAAGAGGCTACAACTTCTCCCATACCATTACCCTTCCTCAATCTGTGTAGACGGCCTGGGGGACAGTCCCACTTGGAGGATGGGATCTCCACCAGTCCAGGGATTATGGGAATATTCTAGCATTGTTACCAGGATACTGGTCAGACCACCAGAAATGGTGTGGAGGTTTCTCCAAGCCCCAGTTGCTGGCATAGAGGTGTCAATAATTAAAGCTCATTTCTTCCTGATATCAGCAGAGGCCAGTGTAACAGGAGAGGCCGGTCTCCCATGAAGGGAGGTAAAGTAGGGGCTGCTGGCTGCAAGCCTTTCCTCCCCGGGGTGGGAGGCAAAGCCAGGTGCAGAAAGCAGCAGAATTAAACGATGTCCTGGGGGTGAGAGGGGTGGTTATGATACGAAGGAAATGTTCAATCTGACAAAAGGAAAATCAAAGCCCTAAATGATCCCGCAGGGAGGAAAGGTGAGCGAGAGGGAAATGAAATGGAAAACACCAACAAATTAGAAATCAGGCCCAGAGGTGGAGGAAAGGAATTGGAATGCTCTGGAGCAGGGAGACAGCTCCCCAAAGAACTGGTCTTTCCAGAGAGGACCTGAGATCCCACAGGTCTGAACTGCACCTCCATGGAGTCAGGTAATCCAACGTGCTGCTGCTTTTTCAGCCAAGCCAAGAGACGGCCCAACCCGAGGCCTGCCTGGCCTGGAATCTTTTTGTCCTTCTATATGAAGGTCAACCTGGCAGACCCAGTCACCTCAAGAGGCTGGTGGACTCTATTGCAATTGACAATGCCCTGGCAAGGCAAAGGGCTACCTGGCCACCCTTGAAAATATTTCCTTTCTTGACTTCAGTGAAAAGTGCTGGTGGCCAAACATACCCATGTATAAAGGAGTGGGCTCCACCAAGTTCCATGTCTGAATGGCTGTCCATCCTCTGAGAGTCCACCGGGGATTCAGCAACGTCTCCATTTGGAGGACAAGGAGAACATCTTTGTTAAGTAGATGTTCAGCATTGGAGTTCTATGCAAGTTCTCGCTCCCTCTTCTGCCCTAATTTCCTGGGACCCTGAGCACAGTCTTTTGGCCCCCCTCATGTGACTGAATCTCTAGCTTCTGCCTCTCACCATCAGGAAGGGTCTTCTTCATCCTCTTGCTTTCATTTTTTCCCTGGATGTCGACCCTCCTAGGTCACCTGGACATGCCTCCTTCATGTGCACTGTCTGTACCAGACTTCCCTCGGCTCCTTTGTGAATGCTAGTAAGGTCCTTTCCCATGCTTTCTTGAGGCTGCCTTATCCTGAGGGCCCCCCAGGAGCTAATTCAGGCCTCTTCTTCCTCTGAGCCTTTGTCCAAGTCCAGGGTTCTGGTCATGACTAGTGCTGGACCAGCTAAGTGACTTCTGGAAGCCTGAACTTGAGTAGGACAAGTTTTTCAGAACTAAATTACTTTTGGGGCAATATCCATGATGTCACCTTTATAAACCAATGTGCTGGGCCCTGAGCTGTCCATGTTACCTCCTAAGTCTCCCAGGAGGGAGCCTGAGTTGCAGTGGATCTCAAATGTTCATGTCCAGTCAAAGGGACTGAGCTCTCTGCGGGTGAGGAGCAGCTGGAGGAAGCAGGACTTGCTCTGCTTGGGGAGAGAAGCCTCAAGTTTACATGTCAACCCCATGTGGACATAATTCAGCTCAATGGAAGGAAAGCTGTGAAGCAGTCCCGGGGACCTGGAGACGTGATGCATGCTGAGTATCGTTTTACAAGAGCACAAACGGAATGAGGACCAACTTGGCATGGGATGGCAAAGGAAGACAGCAAAGTCTCTCCTGCCCTGGAGAATCTGATCATTACTATGGAAGGTCAATGGCCTAGACAGCAATGGATTTCAAAGACCTCCAGCAACATTTACCCTAATCATAGGAAGAGAAAGGCCTGGAAAAGAAATCCAGAGGTCATTTTCTACAACCTCCCCAGCCCTGCCCAGTAGTTAGCTCATCAACCAGTCAGCCCAGAAGTTTCCACAGGAAACTGGAATTTCTACAGGGCTGCAGCCAGAGGTGGTAGCGGGCTCTATGGTGGCAGGAGAGGAGGGGAGTTTTCTGGTTTAGGCATCAAGCTGCAGATATGTTGCTGAGGGCTGCACCACCAGCCCCGGGGTCTCTACAGATGTGCTTCTCCACGCAGGAGGAAGAGAGCTTGGTGAGGGAGCTCTGCTCAGTTGGAAGCGGGGAAACAAGCCCATTCCATTGTGGAGCTGCCTCATCAGCTGCTGACAAGGGAGGGGTGTGCAGACAGATTGAACCTATGGAGGATGAAAGTCGCTCAGACAAACACAGGCACTCACCGAGTTTCCCTGCACTCCTGTGAGCTGTTTGGAAGCTCCTGTCATACGCACTTCGAGCAAAGAGAAGGGAGGCGAGTGGGACTGACGGGACTGACGGCTGCGATGGAGGTTGGGCATGTTTCCCCAACGCTATGCTGCTCTGTAATTCTCCTCCTTCATTATGGAAGCTTCCTTTCAAAATAATTGGGGAGCAGCATGACTCATGATCACAGTGCCTCTGCTCCCCAAGGAGCGAGGAACCGGTGGGCTTGCTGCAGGGCAGCAGGGAGGATTTGTGCCTGGCTGGGGATGTTCCCATGCCCCTCTGGGGCTGCCACACACTGGCTAACATGGGCCTCTGAGCTTTAGAAGCATCTGGTGAGCTTTTCACTCTCTGCACAGGTGGTTGGCACCCTGTGGGCACATCCATTGGATCTCAGAGTGGGCATGGGCCAAATTGTCCTCCTGATGATGGAACAAGAAGATTAACTGGGCTTGGATTCCATTACAGGGAAGTCCATGATACTGATGAAGTCCTGATGTGAATCGCTCCCTCTCAGCCCCGTCCCTCCAAGGTCTGGCTTACAGGTCAATCCCTGGTCCCCATCACTGCAGGGGTATCTCCCCCTCTGACTATCACACCGGTACAGGCTTTGTGGCTCTCTCACCCAGTAGAGTCAGTGAGCCTGGAGGGTACTCCCTGAGATTCACTAACCCTCAGGTCAGCGCCTGAGGTTATTAGTGGTTCAAGGGCAGGGCACAGCTGGAGGGCAAGCAAGGGAGGCCTCCCGGGAGCAGAATTCAAGCAAGTCCACACACTCAGACTCTCACACACCTGATCAGCCCCTGAGAATGAGCGCTTTCTAATATGATTCAAACCACCTAGCAGGCTCACACCAGTCCTAGCCCTGGGGAACAGAAAGGAAAGAATATTAATTGCTGAGAACCAACCAGGTAGAGGCACTACATTATTTCATTTATCCTCAAAGTAACCCTATAAAATAGGTACTGACACCCTCATCTATGAAACATGAAGGAACCGAAGCTTGGTACAATTTTGTACTTTATTGATGGTCTCAGAACGAATACCGGAGAGCCGGAACTTGAACCCCAGTTCTTCCTAATGCCAAAGCCCTGCTTGGTGCACTACACCACCTCCAGCAAGCATGTGGCTGTGTCCCCAGCCAGGTAACCGTGCCTCTGAAGGGAAGCTCCTGGAGGGCACAGAGGCCCGAGCATTCTAGACAGGACGAAGGCAGGTGATGTTCTGCCCAGTGTCCCCAGATCCCAGCTTAGTAGGTGTGGACAGGGTCTGGGAATCTGTTTACCAGGATCGGCAGCTGGTCTGTGCCCAGATGGTGCGGACTGCACTGCATCAGCCTCCCTTCACGGTACCTGTGTCATCTCACTGTCTAGAGCCAGGAAGTCCTCCTCTAGGTGAGCCCCAATCCTCAGGCCTTTTATATCTTCAGGCAGGTGGACAGGCTGCTGCTGCTGCTGCTCAGGGGAGACCCCTGGGAGCCATACCAGCCTGTTTTGCCAGTTGCCCCAGGCTGTAAGAGCCACGCAAGGAGGGGCCTCGGGCTGCCTCAGGTGCTCTGCAGAGCTGAGAACTGAGTGGAGGCCTTTTCTGCATCCCTAGGGCACCTCACTGGGATTCCCATTTTATTTCCGCACTCTCTTTCCACCATGCCCCCACCAAGGAGTGCAGCCCCGCTGGCCTGGCACCAGACGGAGAGTGCTAAGATGCACAGAGGACACCAACCAGGGAGAGCCAGTGCCCCTGCCAGCATGAGGGGACCTCTCATTGTCCCCCAGCAAAGTCCCCTACAGCAGCAGAGCCGATGGTAGCCAGGGCCTCTAACCACATACTACCAGATTTCCAGGATGGGGAAGAAAGGATTCAGCCTCAGGATGGGTTCCAGAGAGGTGAGATCAGCAGGTGGCCAACACCAGCGACCCTCCCAGGAAATGGGACTTGGGGAGGATTTGCCAGCTCCTCCCAGCTACCAGCACCCTCATTACCTCACGCCTCACCTAAGTCCTCAGGTCTAGTCCTCAGCTGTGCTTCCTGATCCTGCGATCAGCCCTGCCCTGTGTCCCTGGCCGTGTGCATTCTTACTCCTCTGTGTCTGTCCCAGGCCTCCAGGAGGATTCTCTGCGGCCCTCCAGCACACCACATTCTGCCATCCCCTGCCCATCCCAGCCCCCATGCTCTCCTGCCCATGGTTCTGCCCTTCATTTGTCTTCAAGATCCATTTCAAATGTGTCCTCTCCTTCTCCTTCCATGTCTCCTAAACCTTTGACCCCCTGGAGCCCTCTGCCGACTACTGGGCCATTTGTATCACTCTCCCCGCACAAGGCAACCTGTAAGTTCCATAAGAGTGGAGAGTATTCTCTCCGAATCTTTGTATTTCCTCTACACCCCTGGAGCCTCGCCATGCCCACGTCTCCTCCCACGTATGGGTGTTGTTAATAGACCATAGTTGAGTTCAGATATAAAAGTGTCCTTGGGTTTTGATGCAGCAGAAGTTTCTCTTTTTAGAAGACCATCATAGAAAGGAAGTTCTGCCTCACGTCTAGCCTCATTCCACCCATCTTCATTCCTTGGTGGAGATGGAAAGCAGTGGATTATCTTCCCTAAAATAATACCCTTCTCAGGCATGAACACTATCATTAAATCATCTTTGAGCCACCTTTCTTCTTCAGGCTAAATAATCCCATTTCTTTTCATGAGCCTTCAAAATGTTACTCCCTGCCCTGTAATTAGCTTGGCAACGCTTCTGAATCTCCCCAGCCTCTCACACCCAGAACAAAGAAGTGATTTGATGATGCAATGGAAGGAACTGAGTTGAGGGCCTACTGTGTGGCCTGGACTATCCCTAACCACATTAATCTTCCTAGCAACCAATGAGGTTGCTTCTTTTCATCCCATTTCACATATGAGGAAACAGAAACTCACAGGGCTGATTGAGGTTCTCAACCTGATCAGTATGGACACTTGGGGCCAGATAGTCCTTTGTTGTGGGTGAGTTGGGGGCTGTCCTGTACACAGTAGGATGTTTAGCAGCAGCTCTGGCATCTGGCCAATTGATGCCAGTAGCAACCTCTCCCCAACACAACTGTGACAACAGAAAAATGGATCCACATTTTACCAAATGTCCTGGGGAAAGTGAAATTGCCCCCAGTGGCAAACTACTTTGTTAAAGGAATTTTCCAGAAATCAATCAACTTGTACATTAACAGAGATTAAACGTACATCTGTCAGCTTCAAAGAATTTTCTTCCTACTACCCCCACATAACCTCCTATGGTAAAGTTTTACCTGGGAAAATAATGGAAGAAAGTCATTCTGTCTCTACTTTTATCACTCCCAAACCCCAACATTTCATCTTCTATATGTGTCACTGGGATCAGTTAATAGATTACTTTGCTCCAAACCTAACCCACACTATGTTTACCCACACTTGATTTGAAAGCATTACCTCAGGTCCACTGTGACCACAGGAACACCCCTGCTCCCAGTGAATTGTTCAGTATCATTAACTTCAGTGGTAGCAGGGAAAATAGGAAACACTCTCCCGTTCTCCCAGAGCAAAAGGTGTGACCTGGGAGCTGGATGCACACAGGAGCCGTTCTCACACTTACTGAGAACCGCACAGACCATTCTGCACTGTCCCTATGCAGGCTGTTGGAAGGTAGGAACATGGAGTCCACCCAGCAGTTGCTGAGACTGAAGATGCCAAACAGTCGGTGGAAGGAGTCAGCTGATAGCAGCCTTTGGCACAGTGGAGACGCTGCCAGAAACCGAAGCAGATGAATGTGTACACTGCGAGTTGCAAGGGGGAAGGATGGGACGTTGTGTGTACGGATGGGACGCAGGGTGATGGGTCCGGGTGTCTGTGTGCTGCATTTGCTATTTCGAAGCACCAGACCTGCCTGGAGCTGCGTTGTGCTACGAAGCAGCCTCCCTCTTCCTGCCTCCCCCTCCTCTGTTCTAGGTGTCAAGGGTGGGAAAAAATATCAGGTTGGCACAGGGAGAACTTTTCCACTTGTTCTCCAAGGCATCCATCCAAAACCACACCAGGCCTTGTTACAGCACCTTCATTTCCTTCCCCCATCAAAGTCTGACTTTCTCTTCCAGTTCCATTTAAACACTGCCTCTCCCTGCTCTCCCTCATCCCCACCACCCACTCTCTACTCTGCCCAAACAGTGCCCTGATCTAACCCAAACATTCCCAATTTCCCATCACACGTTCCACTTTCTTCGTCATTCTTTCCAACAGGTCACTCCTGCTCTAGCACTGTCTAGGCACTGCAGAGCAGCAGGGAACAAAGCAGACAAAAATCCCCTGACATTTGGGTCATTGTTGTCACCTGGATACGTTGGCCGTGTGCCTTTCAACTTGAACCGCAACTCAGCTTTTGTTTAAGCTTTAGGTCATATGTCCTGCCTCCTCCATGAAGTCCCCCTCTTTCAGCCCCAGCAGGGTCCCTTTTCCTTCCGGACTCCTGTTGCCATTACCGGTGGAGCTGTGCCCTTTTCATGTAGCAGCCATTACCTTTCCTTATCTTGGCGTGCCTGTCCTCTCTCCCGACTCTGATGGAAGATCCCAGGAGGGAGAGACTCTGTTCCATCTCTACAGTCCTGCAGCACCCAGCAGAGTGGCTGCCCAGAGAAACAACAGCAGCACAGGAGAAAAATAAGAGTAATAACTCCTACGGAGAACACGCTTTGAAGGGTCAACCGTGGCTCTTAAGTGTTTAATACCCATTGGTTCGTTTGATTCTGATAAGCCTACAGGGTTGGCGGGGGCTCACTCAGGAAGTGGAAGCACAGGTGGAGGTGGCTAGGGTGGTGGTGCTACTCCTGCATGCCAGGGGAGCAGAGCAGGTGGTTGCACAGTGAGGTTTTGGAGTGGGACCTGGACTGGAGTCCTGGCTCCGTCGCTTACCAGCTGGATGACCCTGGGCAGGCGGCTTCTCTTTCCTTGGCTTTGATTCCTTTACTGTGAAATGGGGGCAATCACAGCATCCATGCCCTGGAGGTCCCTGAAAACCGCATGAACTGAGGCAGGCAGCGCACCCCAGCATAGAGCCTGCATTATTGCTATAACTATGATGATCTCCCCCTTCCAGGAATCACCCACACCTACTTCCGGTCCTCCCTCCCCACAACACCTCCTTGCACATCCTCAAGTGGAGGAAAATCTGAGTTCAATACACTAAGAGACTCTTCAGTTTCTACCTCATTCCTCCTCTTCCAACAAATGAGCTCTGAAACAAACAGATCCCAGACGCCATGACTCATTTACCATAACCCGGACCCCTGGGACCAGAGAGGGGGTGGAAGCTATGCCTGGGTGTTGTTGGAGCGCTAAGGACTCAGATTGCAAGAGGATAGCCCAGGAAGCCAGGCTGCGTGTGAGATGTCCATCATCTCTTCTCTGCCACTGCGGAGATCGGCTGGGCTCTTTCCTGAGAAATTTGATGCTACTATAAAAAATAATAATAAAAAAATCCACAGCAGCCTTGAAATGTGGGCATAAAGAGATCTCCCTGGGGAAGCGGCTCTATTTATGTAGGCTGCTAATACTCAGAATTCATTCGACAACCGCCGCTTTGTGTTTTTCGACTCCCAACACAAGACCCATGTTCGATCCGTGTTCTGCAGGGTACCGAGAGTGCCAACCTCCCAGCATTTCTCCTCCTTTCACAGCAGTGGGGATCTATGGCAGCCTTCTCCTGGGCTTTCATCTCTGCATCCCTCCGTTTCTGCCTGCAGCAGTGAAGCATCAATTATACACTCCAATTATGTGATTATACATATTTTTACTAATTAATAATAATTCTTGCTACTCATCCTGCCGACTCCCATTGGAGGACTTCAGAGGGCATTTCAGAGGATAACTGCAGCTTTGCCACCTGGGAAGGAATGAACCAGGTTACAGAACTCCTGGGATAAAAGAGAAACTGAGGCATCAGAGTGTACCTTTAAGAAGTCAGTGATCGCAACAACTGCTGAATCTAATATTTGGCTTTGTCTTGGTAGAGGACTTGCTCAAGCAGATGGACCCACTGGAAGGAGAGGTGGCAGGAAGAAGAAAGTAGTTTATTAGCCAAGGGGGTAGTACTTTGTAGGTGTTAAATTGGCTGTCATTAAGGTTCAAAGTTCCCCTTATTTACAGAAATCTGGATGTTTTGGTTATATTTCATACTGTGACTTTCCCTCTTGAGACTGTTTAATATGTGGGAAAGAAAAATTAATTTCTGATCTAAATAAAAGAAGAGGTCTATTTCCCAAAGTCATGACAGAGTAGGATGGGACTGGTCCAGTATGCTCAGAAGCCAAAGCTTGAAACCCAGAACCAGCAAAGGCCACGTGTACATCTCAACATCATGTCCATTGTCAAATGCGATCTTCCAAACAATATCGTAAGGTAAGTTTTACTGTCCCCATATTACAGAGGAATCCAGGGTCTTAAGAATGACTTATCCAAAGTCACGCTGACTGTAAATGACATGGCTGAGACGAAACCGAGGTTCCAGTGCATTGCGGAACCTGTGCCTTTTCCACGGTGTCATGTCAATAGCACAGCCAATTAGTGGCAGAAGACTCCAGCATTTTGATGCATATGACAAATCCTGAGCTCTTGGAAGCAGAGATAAGCCAAAATGACAAAGAGAACAAGACATTCCATACTTAAGCCGAGTCTTCCTGAAGCCAGATTTCATCTTGATTGGGGCACTCAGACAGCAGTCCTGGTTGTCGGGAAAAAAAAAAAAATCAATCACGGTAGGTTTCAGACTGAACAGACTGGTCAGTTGATGGACCCCACCAGTTAAAGTCCATCAGTTAATCCAGACCGAGGTAAAGCAAGTTGAGTGATGTGGAGATTCTGCTGCACATCCAGCAGCAGAGACGGTGCAGAAGTTGATCCCTTCACTGTGTGGGGACCAGCCCCTCCCAGAGCCAGCAGAGAGAACTGGGGCCTCAAAGCCACCCCATCCACAGTGGAGAGACAGAGCGTCAGGGCCCATGCTAACACTCTGCAGCCAAGGGCAGAACTGGCTTCGTAGACTTGGAGAGTCCAGGCAGGCTCAGACCTTATGCCTAGGAACAAGAAAACCTATTAAAAGGAGGTGAGGCTCTGGGTCTGCCGCCTGCTGCTCTGTCTATCATTGCTCCACCCCAGAGGGACCTGCTCGGCAGGGGAGCCCAACAAAGCAGTAGCCAAGCCCTGAATCCTCAGGTCTGTGAACCCTGCCTGTCACTTGTCCAAGCTGCTTGGCTCTGGAAAAATGAGAATCTCAGCATGCATGCTAGCTCCAGCTCAGAAATCGAATGTGAGTCTTCTACAGCTTGTCAGTCCTTTTCATAGAACTGATTTGCTGTACTGTGCGCTAATTATCTGCATAATCTTCTATTGCCCCTATTAGAGGTTGAAAGAGTTGGCATTAAGATGCTGTTGTACACGAAAAGACATACAAATGGTTCTGAAGTACATGAAAAGATGTTCAACATCATTAGTCATCAGGGAAATGCAAATTGAAACCACAATGAGATGCCACTATGCACTCATTCGAATGGCTACAATTCGAAAGAATGAAATCGCAAGTTTTGGCAAGGACACCGTGCACTGCATGGCTCCATGAGGCAGACTCTTGGACATTCCTGGTGGGAAGGCGAAATGGTACAACGACAACTCCGGAAAAAT
Source organism: Aplodontia rufa (assembly GCA_004027875.1). NCBI lineage: Eukaryota > Metazoa > Chordata > Mammalia > Rodentia > Aplodontiidae > Aplodontia > Aplodontia rufa. The sequence goes on from PVKS010009264.1 coordinate 63,854, forward strand.
AGTCAGTTTGTTAAAAAGTTAAACATGCACTTATCGTAAGACCCAACAATTCCATTTATAGGTATTTACCCAAGAGAAACAAAGATGTGTGTCCACACGAAGAGCCGTGCATGAATGCTCATAGAGGACTTCTTTGTAATAGCCCAAATGTCCATCATCAGTAGGGGAATGGATAAACAAACCATAGTGTAGCTATGCAATCAATGGAATATTTCTCAGGAAAGAAAAAAAAAAAGAAAGGAATTACTCATAAATGAAACAAAATGAATGAATCTCAAAAAATATACGCCGAGTGAAAGAAGACAGACACAAAAGGGTATGTGTTATATGATTCCATTTATCTGAAACTCTAGAAAAGAGAAATCTAATCTCTCTTGGCAAGAAAGCAGATCAGTGATTGCCTAGGTCCAGGAGCAACTGGGAGATTGAGTAGGAAGCAGCAGCAGGGATGCTTGGGGGTAATGGAAATGTTTATATCTTGATTGTGGTGGTGGTTCCATGAGAGTTTCATTCATCAAAACTCACTGAGCTCTAAACGCTTAAAATAGGTCTATAAATTATACCTCAATAAAGTTGGGGGAAGGCCATGGATAAGATTATTATGAAAAACTTAACTTTGGATTTAAATAGACAACTCAGAGTTAACAGCACTTAAAGCTAACCCAAAGTTAAAATAGAACAAATGTCACATAAATGTTCAGAAAGGAGCACACACATGCTATATATGCACTCACACACACACATGAGCCTTACATGCACTCACACTCACAGATAGACAAGCACATGTGTGCTCCAAGATGCTATTATGAGACTCTGTCCTGAGGACCCAGGAATACCTAAAAACTGCCCCTAGGAAGTTTCCTTAAAAGGATGGGCTATATAAAACAAAGGAAATGTGTTCCCGTGTGCCTTAGCTTTGTTCTCATACCCACTGTGGAACTCTCGTAAGCCAGACTGGACCATGTGAAAGGCTCCACTTCCTAGGCCTGTTGGCCTTAAATGGCATAAAACCAAAAAAGC